>JACVTC010000039.1:667500-797500 GCA_016946835.1 Neocallimastix lanati (nom. inval.) | reverse complement strand
GTATTATATCCACAGCTCTATCTCTTCTTCTTCCTATTGCTTTCTTTCTTTCTTTCTTTCTTCATTAAGCCTTTGAACTTGTCCTTCATAACGATCTTCTCTTATTTCATTAGGTTAGAGGTTTTTCTTTCAGAAGCTACTCTAGTATCTCTAAGGAAATAATGGTAATTATTTGGTCTGTTACCATAAATTTCAATATATTTTAATTGATAAATGATATTTAAAAGGTATTATAACTTTTCATTAAACTGTTAGCATCATTCCTAGAATCAATTTCAATATTTTTATTGAATTATTTCTTTAACATACATATTAAAGATTTTTTTTAAATTATTTTTTTTTAAAAAAAAAAAAAAAATACCTATATCTGGATATATATTTATATATTATAACAGAATTATTTTCTTATTATTAAGTCTATTCTACATAGACCTTAATAGTAACTATTCATTATTATTAGTGTTAAAACAAAACAAATTGATAAAAAAAATAGTATTAATAATATTAATAATACTAATAAAATCTAATTTAAAATAATTTTTTCATATTATTTATTATAAATATTTGGTTATTATTAGCTTTTTTAAATGATTATTAATTATTTATTAATTTATTATTTATTATTTACTTTTTTAATTATTTAATATCTATTTATTTATTTATTTATTTATTTATTATTTATTATTTCTTATTTCTTATTTATTTATTTATTTATTTATTATTTATTATTTATTATATCTATTTATTTAATTATTTAATTATTTATTTCTTATTTCTTATTTCTTATTTATTTCTTATTTCTTATTTATTATTTATTATTTATTATTTCTTATTTCTTATTTATTATTTATTATTTATTATCTATTATTTATTTATTAACCATAAAAAAAAAAAAAAAATAAAAATAAATAAAAAAAAAGTTTATAACTGCTCCCCAAAAAAAAAAAAAAAAAATTTTTTTCTTCTTTCCCTATTTTTTCATTAACTTTTTTTTTTTAAGTTTTTTAATATACTTATTTTATTTTATTTTATTTTTTTTTTTTTTTTTGTTATTATTTTATTATCATTTATTTTTACTTTTTTTTTTTTTTTTTTTTATTTTTTACTGTTTCAGTACATTTTATAATTTTTATTTTATTTTTTAAAAGAGTACCTAAAATCTTTTTTTTTTTTTTTTTTTCTTAATATATATATATTTTTTTATAATAAAATATATATTTTAATATAATAAATTAGTTGTTCCTTAAATACAAATATATATGAAAATAGATAACTTTTTCATCTTTTTTTATTTTATTTCACTTTTTTATTATTATCGTAATAAATATCCATATATATAATTAAAGATTGAAAAAAAAAAAAATTGAAAATAAGGGTTTACCCAATAAACAAATCATTATTAAATAAATAAATATTAAAATAATTTTTTATTAAAATAAAATAAAATAAAAAATTTTAAATTTTAAAATAAAAAGCTCTTTTTTTTTTTTTTTTTTTTTTTTATAAATTTAAAAAGACTTTAAAAAATTAATAATAATAATAATCATTATAAAATATAAAAAAATATAAAAAAATATAAAAAAAAAAAAAAAAATTTAAAATAAAATAAAAGATTAATTAAGGTGCGGCTAAAATAAATTAAAAAATGTTTTAAAAATGGAGGACCCTTAATTTTTATTTATTTATTTAATATTTATTTATTTATTAATTTATTTAATATTTATTTATTTAATATTTATTTATTTAATATTTACTTAACATATATTTTTTATTTATTTTATTTTTTATTTTTTTTCATTTTGAATAAAATTGTAAATAAAAATAATTAAAATAAAAAAGAAATTTCAGAAGATTTCCTAAAAAATTAAAAAAAAAAAAAAAAAATAATAAAGATTAAAAAATAAAAAATAAAAACCTATATATATTATTATATTTAGATCAATAAATTTTTTTAAAGGATCATCATCATCATCATCATCACATGAAGAAGGATTAAGGATGATTAATCATCAGTCCCTTTAAATTAATTTCTTCATAATTTTAACAAACATTTAATACATCCATTTTTATTTGTTTATTCTTTTTTTCTTTATTTATTATAATTTTTATTATTTATTATTTATTATTTATTATTTTATTTATTGTAATTATTTTTATTATATATATTTGTTTTTATTATTATTATTTTATTTATTGTAATTATTATTTTTATTATATATATTTGTTTTTATTATTATTCTTTTATTTATTATTTATTTATTTATTATTTATTTATTTATTTATTATTTATTATTTATTTATTTATTATTTATTATTTATTATTTATTATTTATTATTTATTATTTATTATTTATTATTTATTATTTATTATTTATTATTTATTATTATTTATTATTTATTATTTATTATTTATTATTTATTATTTATTGTATAATTATTTATTATTATTTATTATTTATTATTTATTATCACTTTTTTATGTAATTTTTATATTCTTTTTTTAAAAAAAACTATAAGACTATTATTATCATTAAAAAAAAAGTTCTTTTTTTTTCTTTCTTGTTTTTTTTTAATTATATCATCTATTTTATATATTAAATATTAAATACATATAATCATAGTTTTTATTCTCTAAAATTATATATATATATATATATTTTCATAATTTTTTTTTTTAAAAAAAAAAAAAAAAAAAAAAAAAAAAAAAAAAAAAACTTTTCTTTAACTCTAAACTTTTATATTTTTAAATATTTTTTAACATATTTTTTTTTTAAATTTTTATAATTTTCTTTCTTTTATTAAATTTTATTTTTGATATTATTTTTTATTTTATTTTATTTTTACTTTATGATGGTATTCATATATATATGTATTTTTTTTTTATTATTTGAATTTATATTTATTCATATTCATGGTATATAAATTTATATATAGTTATTATTATATATATAATAATTTTAATCTATAATTTTTTTTTTATTTAATTAAAAAAAAAAATCTTATATGTATATATATTTAAATGTTGTATATAACTTTTTTTTTTTTTTTTTTTTTTTTTTTTTTAATAATATAAATATATATATCTACAATGTATATAATTATTTAAAAAAAAAAAAAAAAGTTTATAATTTCTAATGCCATAATAACAAAAGTAATATTATACAAATATTAAATAAAGAAAATGTTGGTATAGATATAGAAGATGAATTTGAGCGTAAAGAAAAGATAGAATCTATGGAATTCTCTAAAATATATTTATGTTGCACTGAATCATTAACAGTTGGCCATCCTATTTATATTTGTTTAAAAAATAATAATTATATATTTTTTTTTTATAATAATAAAGAAGGAATGAAAAAAAAAAATTTTTTTATTAATATAAATATATATATTTTTAATTTTATAAATTGAAATATTATCAAAACTATAAAAGGAAATTTTTTAAAAAAAAATTATTATTATAAATTATAATTATTTAATTATAAATAATAAATAAATTAATTTTATATATATATAAATATAAATTAAAATGCAAAAAAAAAAAAAAATAATAATTACCTATAGTATTAAGCATATCCAAAATTTCTGGACCCATGATACCATTAGTATGAGCATCATTGGTACATATAATTTGACTATTTGGTATTTTCCAATCTAATAAATATTTATCACTTTCCAAGGTATTATCACAATGTTTTGTATGAATGATACTGACTCCAGTTTCAAGATCATTTTCAAAAGTTTGTAACGGTATATCATTTGATTTTCCTTTAAAATATAAACCATCATGGGTTACCATACCATAAGCTTGCATGGCAGCATTGACTATAGTAACATTGGCTTCCACAATTTCATTCATAGTTTTTGTATAATCCAATATGGTAGAATGCTCTCCTTTTCCGTATTCCTCTAATTTACTTTTTATTTGAGGAAATACATCGACAAAAGGCCTCAATTCATCAGCTAAGGTTAAATAAGAAATTTTTTCATTTCGTACAAAATTATCATAGACTGTAGGTTCTCTTAAAATGACCAAGTATGAATTTTCTCCAACAAAATTGGTAAATTCAGAAGGATTAACTTCGTTATCTCTTAAATAATTTTCAATACTAGTTACTTCCGTCTTTATACCCAAACCTTTTTTTTTATGTTTGATTTAATTTGTTTATTTTATGATTTATTATTATTATTATTATGGTTTTATAAAATAAAATAAAATAATAAAAATAAAAAAAATAAAAAAAAAAATTATTATAAATATTTTAAATTCTTGTAAAAAGTGATTTTTATAGTTTCTAAAAAAGTACTTTATATATATAAATACTAAGACTTACCATGTATTATTTCATGATACAATATTAGTTTTAAATCATAACCATGATTTTTTATTGGAATTTCATTTACATTCTATTTAAGTATTATATTTAATTTTATAAATTAATAAACTATCAATCTTTTTTTTTTATTTTTTAATTTTATTTTTATTCATTATGGTGATAATTTTTAACTTTTAATTGAAAAATAAAATTAATAGTAATAATAATATACCTCTATATAATAATCTTCATCAGTACTGAATGATATAGTAAAATCTGGTTCTTTATAATTTATTACTCCATTGGTTAGGAATTGCTTTACTAATGCTTGTGGATAATTACATTTTATTTCTGAATTTTCCATTCTTAAATAGTAATAAACATCTATTGCTGTACTGGCTAATGTTGTTTCATTTTCGAAATCATTTTTTAAATTTTTGAAATCAATTTTAAAATTGACAGGATTATAAAATACTATTTATATATATATTAAAAAGGCCAATGAATATATATTAAAATATTAAGTAAATTTTTAAAATTAGTTGACTCTCTTTTTTTTTCATTTAATTTTATTTTTATCTTTTATTTCAACATTAATTTATTTTTATTTTTTTTTTTATTTCATTTTAAAATTTCTTTCTTTTTATTTTTATTTTTATTATTATTATTATTTTTTAATAAAATATAAATATAAACTTTATATTTAAAATTATTACCTATATTATTTTTAAGGTCAGCCTCTATATCTGCTACAAGTCTATCTATGGTATTACAAAAATTCTGACTTACACCTTTACACTCTATTTCAGGTACTAAATATCTTTTTGTACTTTTATCTTCTAGTGAAGTTATAAATTTTGTATTTTTAAATGGGTTTGAAGGGGATTTATAATTTATTTTGGTATAACGAACTTCAAATTGATCTATTCCAGTTTTATTAGCATTTCTTATATAAGTTTTGATATAAGATTCATTATTTTCTTTTATTATATCAACCATTTTAGTAAAAAAAAAAAAAATTTTAATTATAACAAAGTACTTAATTTTGATTGTTTTATTATTATTATTATTATTTTGTGGTATATTGTAATTTTTTTAAATAAAATTTTTTTTTAATTGTTATTTTTTTTTTTGAGCGAATTTAATTTTCTTAATAATTAATTTTTCCTCATTCGATATTCATTTATTGTAATACTTTTATATTTTGGTTAGGTTATAATAAAAAGATTGAATATTTACAATTAAAATTTTGAACTAAAATTTAGATTATATATATTTATTTTTATAATAATTATTTACTTTTTAAAATATATATTATCTTTTATATTGACATTATTTTATATTACTACTATTTTTTTTATTTATATAAATATATTTTAAATTATGGTATTAATAATAATAATATAAATAATTTCATCTATACTACTTTATGGTTTTCTTTTTAATTGTATAATAATTTTTCTTTTATCTTCTTTATATTTATTTTATTTTTTTATTTGCTGTTATTTATTATTTATATCTATATTTTCTTTTTTTTACTTTTATATAATCTATTTTATTTTTTTTATTTTTTTTTAATATTAAATATAATATTAAAAATATTAAAGAAAAAAAAATTATGGTAAGAAAAAAAAATAAAATACTAATAAAAAAAAAAAAAAAAAAAAAAAATAAATTTTATATTTTATATACTTTTCATTTCATCAAAAAAAAAAAATAAGTTTATAAATAATTAATAATTAATAAATAATTAAAATAATAATAAAAATAAAAATTATTTTAATAAATTAATTATTTATTACAAACTGAGAAATAAAATAATATATAATATATAATATAATATATAATATAATATATATAATAGAAATAAATATTTTATTTTGTTTTGTTCTTTTTAATTATTTAATATTAAATATTAAAATAATAAATAAATAAATACAAAATAATAATTTTATTCTATCGATTATAATTATTAATTATTTTTAAGTTATATAATTTAATTGTCCTTAACCTTATATTCATATATATTAATATTTAATAATAAAAATTTATACGCAATATATTAACAGATATATTAATATAATAAAATTTTATATTTATTTTTATTACATAATCATTTAAAGTTGAGATTATATAATATGTACATATTAATATTAATATATTATATTAAATTTCATATTAATTATCATTTAATGAATATTTTTTTTTTATTAATTATTAATTATTAATTATTTAACTATAACTAATTATTTAAATATTATATTATATAGAAATTATTTATTATTCAATATATAACTCTATATACTATTTATTTAATTCACTCTATATTATTCATCATATTAACTCTATATTCATTATATCACTCATTATTTATCTTATAACTCTATATACTATTTATTGAAATCACTCCATGCTATTCATTATACAGTTCTATATACTATTTATTGAAATCACTCCATGCTATTCATTATACAGTTCTATATACTATTTATTTAAGTCACTCTATGCTATTCATCATATACTACTTATTTAAATCATTATTCATTATATAACTCTATAGACTATTTATTTAATTATATATCATATCATATCTTTTTTATTATGTAATAATACAATTATCATTTTTTTTAATATTTTTATTAATAAAAGTTTTATAATTTTTATTATTAAATATTGATAATTGATATTATTAATATTATTATTATATTAATATCAGATTAATAAATATTATTAATATTATTATTATTATTATGTATCATGTTCATAAACTTTATTTCTTTAAACCATAGCTCCAAAGTAAATCCATAAATACACTAAAAAAAAATAATAATAATAAATAAATAAATAAATAAATTTTTTAATAAATTTAATATATTAAAATTTTATATTTAATAATAAATAAAGTTTTGCATATAAAGAATAAACACAATACTACATATTAATGAATTTTAATGAACAATATAATAAATATATTGAGGTTAATATACTAAAAAAGTTTAACCAATACTATTTTTGTTTATTATTTACTTATATATTTTAAAATATTATTTGTTCAATAGATTAATTTCTTCTTAATTTAATATAATTTATTCATATATAAACTTTATTCCTATTTAGTAAAATTAATAAACTTTATTTTATAAATTTTTTTATTATTTATATAATTTATTAATATAAATTTCTATCTTTAGATATAAAAGAAAAAAAATTTTTTTTGTTATACAAAATACAAATTTTATTAATAATAAAAAATTGAATTAAATAATATGACAAACGACATAAAAAAAATTAAAATGTTTAAAAAAAATTTTTTTTTATTTTTTTTCCTTTAAATTAAAATTTAATTAAAATTTTGTTCTTGTCTTGTGTAACCTTAAATATAAACAACATAAATCTTATCTATCATGAATATAAATAGAATAAAATTATAAAAAAAATGCAATATATAAATAGTCTAAACCCAATATATGAAGTAGATTAGTATAAATAATATAAATAATATATAATAAAATAGATTGTAATTTTATAGGATTTAATATAATAGAGTATATTTTAATTTATTTAAATATATATGATTACTAATACATAAATATTTGAATTATTTTTTATTTTTTATCATTCAAATTTGGCAACTCTCATTTTTTAACTTTAAATAAAGTTATGAATAAGATATTAAAAAAAAAAATTTCTTATATCAATATATTGTATTGTATTATATTGTACTTTATTTATATGTCTAAACATAATTTTCTACATAATTTATTAATTTATGATATAATTGTTATAAAAATAATTTTATTAACATATAATCATTATATACATAATTTATTAATATATTATTGTTAATAATATTGTTAATTTATTATTTAAATATTATAGAATTCTTTATTTTTTATATTATTTTTTTTTTTTGTTTCAGATAAAAAATATGATAAAAAATAATATAATTAAAAAAAAAATTATTAATAAATAATAATATTTATAATCATTTTCTGAAACTTTAAAAAAAAAAAAAAAATTAATAACATATTTTGAATATATTATTGTATATTTATTATATAAAATTATATTACATAATTTTATAATATTTATATCATATGTTATACTATAATAAATAGCCAATAATTTTATTAAATAATTAATTATTGCTATTATAAGTATCCATAAAAGTTTAATTAGGGATTATAATTGACATTATTTATTAATTTATTTATTATTAATTATTTTTCAGTTATTATTTATTATTTATTATTTATTATTTATAATTTATTATTTATTATTCAATTATTCAATTATTTATTATTTATTATTTATTATTCAATTATTTATTATTTATTATTTATTATTCAATTATTTATTATTTATCATTCAATTATTTATTATTTATTATTTATTATTCAATTATTTATTATTTATTATTTATCATTTATTATTCAATTATTTATTATTTATTATTTATTGTTTATTATTTATTATCTATTATTTATAATTTATTATTTATTATTTATTTATTTATTAATTATAAATTATATATTTATTAATTATATATTTATTAATTATGATAAATCATAATTTATAAAAAATTTTAATTATTAATGAAGATAATTCTGTAAATTCGATAAATATATATTTTTTTTCTTCTATATTAAATTAGAATAATATGAAAAAAATATTAGCAATATCCAAGTTTCGAATTTATCGGATTTAAAAATTTAATGAAAAATCATTTAAACTAAATATATATTATATTTTATATATTTCATTAAATAAAAAAAAGTCCATTTAAATATTTTTAGAAAATTTTTTTATTATTTATTTTTTTATAATTTCCTATGCCGTAGTTTATTTAAAAAAAAAATAATAAATAAAAAAATAAATAAATAAATAAAAAGGAATCAAAGCTTAGATATTCATATAATAGTTGTTCCAATGAAGTAGTATAAATAAAAAAGAGATTACAAAAAAAAAAAAAAAAAAAAAAAAAAAGATATATATAAAAATTTTCTTATATTTTTATAAATATTTTTAATTTTAATAGTGATATTTTATAATCATAACTTTATAATTATATTATTTTATTATATTATTTTATTATATTATTTTATTATTATTATTTTATTATTATTATTATTATTATTATTATTACTTTTGTATACTAAATATTTTTGTATTGTTCATTGATATCATTAGATCAATCTTTAAATTAGTTTAAAAATGTATCAGATATAATAATAATAAAAAAAAAAAAAAAAAAAGGTAATTCCCTTTAAATTATTCATTGTTCATTTCGTCAAATTTTGCTTTTTGGTTAAATTATTCTACCAACATATATTTTAATTTTAATTTTACTTCTAATTTTTAAAGTTTAAGAAACAAATAAAATAAAAAAAAAATAAAAAATAAAAAAGGATTAATAAAATATCTCCCTAAATAAAAATTAAATGCCGAGAATTGTCAAATTATAAAATTATAAAATTTGATTATTTTCTTGCATTATATTTAATATTTAATATTATATTAAATTTTCAGGTATATATTTGATCTTAGCCAATAGGCCTGGGAGGACGGTATATTATTAAGTAAATATCATAATAAGTTTTTTTTTTTTATTATATATATATATATAAAAATAAAAAGAAATAAAAAAATAAAGATTGGCATAAAAAATTAATAATAAATTTAAATTTGGCATATATTGGCATAAATTAAATATTAAAATAAAATCCTGAATGAAATTAAAAAAATAAAAAATGTAATAATATTAAACGAATGAAGGAATAAAAGGAAAATATCTTATTAATAATATATAATTGAACGTTATTTTTTTTCTATTTATAAAGTAAATAAAAAAATATATATATAATATATAATTACATGTTATAAATGAAAATTCCAAGAAATTTTAAAATTAAATAATATAATAATAGATAGAAATAAATAAAGAAAAAGAATAAAAATTATAAAAAAAATTTAAACAAAATTTAAGAACAAGTCATAATAATATTAATAAGATGATACACTTTTTTTTTATAATGAATAAAGAAAAAAATAAAGTAACAATTCATTTACTTTATGTTTTAAATATTTCAAAAGTTAACTTTATTTATAAAAAAAAAATTTACAATTTAAAACGGTGGATATTTTTAATATATATAAAATTAATACTTAGTATTTAATATAGAATATATTATTTTAATCTTATATAATATATCACTTTCATCTAATTATTGTGAATAAATAAATTTTAAGGTTTGATATCATGATAAATTTATATTAATATGATACTTTTAAATTATTATGCTTCTACTTGATAGGCTAAAAAAAAGCATATTTAATATAAAGTCATTATTATGAAACTTTAAATAATTTTTCATAATTAAACAAATAAAAATAAAATTAAAATATAAAAGTTAATTTTAGTAAATAACATATAAAATATATATAAGACCAATAATTATATATTAAAAAAATATATATTACTTACAAATAATATATATTAAATATAATTTTTAATAAATTTATTGTGTTATATATTAAATAAAATGTAACTTTTTATAATATATTAAAGTAAAAAAAAAAAAAAAAAAATAAAAATAAATAAATTTTACTTAAAAATTAAATGGATTTTATGAAAATAAATGATTTTTATTTTATATTGTAAGTGTTAATTGTAATATCACATGATAATATAATAAAATGAGTAAAAATTTTAACGAATGAAATAAAAAAACATTCTATAATAATAAATAAATAAATAATAATTAATTTTTAATAATGATAGTAATTATTATTATTGTTATTATTATTATTATTATTATTATTATTATTATTATTATTATTATTATTATTATTATTATTATTATTATTATTATTATTATTATTATTATTATTATTATTATTATTGTCATAATTGTTTTTATTATTATTTATTATTATGGGAGTAATGAATTTCGTAAAAGTGCATTTACGGAAAAAGGGTTGCAAAAATTGTTAATTTAATGCCAAACCATTTTAATTTTTTCTTTTTTTTTTGTTTTAAATTTATATTTAAATATAATATATAATAAGTTTTAAAAGTGAACGCTCTGATGAAGAAGTATGATTTTTTTTTTTTTTTATTTATAATCCCTTTAACGATTAAAACTCTTTTCTTAATAATATCCTATATTGAATAATAAATGTTGATAATGATAAATAATAAAGTGTATATTGAACTAATAAATGATAAAATATCGGGAAACACTTAATAATGTAACAAAATGAAATAAAAAATAATGATGTTAATATTATTAAATAATTTATAAATATCTTTTGACAAAATTGCTTAGTCATAAACATAAATATATAGAAAAAAAAATATTAAATAATTATAATTATCTAATATTATTTATTATTCAATTATTTATTATTTAATTATTTAATGTTTAATATTTAATTATTTATTATTTAATTATTTATTATTTATTATTTGTTATTTATTATTCAATTATTTATTATTTTTTATTTAATTATTTATTATTTATTATTTATTATTTATTATTTATTATTATTTATTATTTATTATTTATTATTTATTATTTATTATTTATTATTTATTATTTATTATTTATTATTTATTATTTATTATTTATTATTTATTATTTTTTATTTAATTATCTATTATTCAATTTTATATTATTTATTATTTATTATTCAATTATTCAATTATTCAATTATTCATTTCATTTATTTAATGATTAATGTTACACAGTTCCGCAATGACTATGATGACAGTAACACATATCGATTACCTCATTTATTATAAACAATAGGAATAAAAGAGAAAAAAAAAAAAAAAAAAAAAAAAAAAAAGCATACACAATGATAAAAATAAATAAATAAATAATTTTTTTTTTTTTTAATTTATATATAAATCATTAAAAATTTTTATTTATATTAATAAAAATAATATATATAGATAGATAGAAATTCATGGATATATGTTTATAGAAATAATCATTTTTACCACTTTTTATTCATATTTATAATTAATTAAATATGCAAAAAGAATATTTTTTTTTAATAAAATAAATACGATTTAATTATAATAATTAATTATTTATATTTATTATTTATTTATTTATTATTTATTTATTTATTTATTATTTATTTATTTATTATTTATTTATTTATTATTTATTTATTATTTATTATTTATTTATTTATTATTTAGTATTTATTATTTATTATTATTTATTATTTATTATTTATTATTTATTATTTATTATTTATTATTTATTATTTATTATTTATTATTTAGTATTTAGTATTTATTTATTATTTATTATTTATTTATTTTTTATTTATTATTTATTTATTATAAAATATAAATAAAATTATAAACCTGTTTTTATATATATATATATGAATAGTCTATTAATAAATAAAATATTGTATAGATTGAAATATATTTTGTATGGATTTATTTCAAAATTATTTTCCGTTCATAAGTTCTATAAATAAGAATAAAATAAATTTTTATATATATATATATTTTTCTAATATAAATATTTTTTTTTTTTTTTTTTTACATTATTATATTTTATTATGTTTCATCTTTTTTTTATTTTATTTATATATATAGATTTCATTTTATTTTTTTTTTTTTATTTTTAATTTTTTTTTTTTTTTATTTTATGACAGATATTAAACTTTATTTTAATCATTTTAAATTTTAAATAATAATTAAAGTTTTCATACTTTTTTTTTTTTCAATTTATTGTTCCTCTGTCTATCCTGTTGGGTAATAGAAAAACTTTAAACTATATCATTTATTCAATTATATATTAGATAAAATTTTTCTTTTTAGGATCAAAAGTTTATTTAATAAAGTTTCATATGTAGATAAAGAATACTGAGTAAAATAATATTTTCCATTTTAACCCTAATAATAAAAGTAATAAAAATAATAATAATAATAATATCTAATAATTTCTAATAATAAAAATAATTATTATTATTATTATTATTAAAAAGGATTATTAATAATATAATTGGAAATCAATGAATATATAACATTAGTGGTAAGAAGAACAATCTAATAGTTATGAACGGAATATATAAATATATTTGTAGATAGAACAAAAAAAAAAGGAAAAAAAAATAAAGACTTCAAGTAAATGTATATCATCTCATAGAGTCAAAGATTTAAAATACATGTTAAGATATATTCAAAAATAAAGAAAATATTTTTAAAAAATAATAATATATATGTATAATATTATATCATTACATTTTTTATTTATTTATTTATTTACTTTATAATTAAATATATCTAAATGTTTTGAAATATTTAAAATGATTAAATTGAATTAGAATTAAAAGTAAAAAAATTTTTTTCTTATAATTTGAAACAAATATATTTAAATAAAAATAAAATAAAATAAAATAAAATAAAAAAATGGTATATTTTTATTCTATTCTATGACTGTAAATACATATTAAATAAATATAAATAATAATAATAAAAAATTAGAAATTTATATTCGTATTTGTATTATTATAAATATATATATATATATTATTATTTATTCAAACCAATAAATTTATTTATTGGTTTGAATGATTCTGTAAATTTTATTTTATTTTATTTTAATTTTATTTCATTTTATGGCATCTGTATTTTACATATATACATATATATATCTCAACTATTTATTTTATTTTATTTTATTTTTGTATTTATGTTGGGTGAATTACTAATATTTTAAATTTTAAAAATTTTAAAAATTATTTTTTTTTTCCATTGCTTTATTTTTTAATTTTTTTTTTTCCTAATTAAACATTTTATTTTATGATGGTTTACTTTAAATTTTTAAATTTTAAGGGATATAAACAAATTTCCACTTTATAAAATTTTACTAATTTTATTCATTTTTTACAAAACATACACACATAAACACACACACACACATATATATATATACAATATATAAAAATTAATACATTTTATTATAGCTTTAAGTTTAATCTTTAATAATTTTGGTATTTTTTCTCTTTTTTTTTTTTTTTTTTTTTAAATAATATACAAATAAATAATAAATGATAAATAATAAAAAAAAAAGATTATATATTAAAAATAAAATAAACAATAATAAATCATATTTAAATAAATTAAAATGAAGGATGATTTCCTAAAATTTTATTTCATAAGATATTTTTTTAAATTCTATATATTAATATTTAGAATATAAAAGAAAAAAAATTTTTAATGAATAATGCAAATATCTAATAAGTAATATATTTTTATTGTAATATTTAGGTCATTTTTTGTTATTAAAAATCAATTGATCATCATTATAATCATGGATGATTGATGATGATGAAGGATGAGTAATGTTTATTATAATATTTATAAAATAAAAAAAAAAATTATTTATATATATTAATACTTTATTTATTTTTTCCTTTTTTATTTATTTATTTATTTATTTTTATTTATTTTCCTTTAAAACATCCCTTTATTAATTTATTATATGATTCTTAATTTATTTATTTATTTTTTTTGTTTTTACTTTTTTTTAAAAAAGATTTCATAGAGAAGATGATAAGAGTAGTACAAGAAAAAAAAAAAAAAAAAAGTAATTAAAAAAATCTTAAATTTAAAAATTTAAAGAAATTATTTAAATTTTTATATTTATTTTATTTGTATTACTGTTTCATCTTTTATTAAAAAATAAAATAAAATAAAATAAAATAAAAAGTTTCTTTTTTCTTTTCTATTTATTTATTATTTATTTATATATATTTATTATTTATTTTTATTTATTTTATAATTTATTGTATATTTTTTTTAATTAATATACAATATATAATAAAGAAAAAAAAAATGAATGACGACTTAAAAATTTCTTCTTCAAAATTATATCGATCTACAATAAAATTATAGGATTAATTTAAACAGTGAAAGTCTAAAATACCTAAAATTTCTTTTCTTTCTTTCTTATTATTATTATTATTATTATTATTATTATTATTATTATTATTATTATTATTATTATTATTATTATTATTATTATTATTATTATTATTATTATATATTCTTTGCTTATGCCATAAAAAGAATTTAAAATAAAAATAAAATTTTTTTGATATTATCATAAAAAAAAAAAAAATTATTAAAAATAATTAATTATCATTTATTATAAAGCATTAAAAATATATTACTATGTAAAATTAAGAACAAGATTATTTTTATTGCTGTTATTTACTATTAATCTTTTTTTTTAAACATAATAAATAAAGTTTTTTTTTTGTCTTTTTTTCATTCGTTCACTTGTTTGATTTTTTTTATTTTATTTTTTTTTATTTTATTTTTTTTTATTTTATTTTATTTTATTTCATTTTTTTTATTTTTTTTTTATTTTATTTTTTTTTTTTATTGTATTTTATTTTTATTTAAGAATTAATTAATATTTTTGAAACATTTTAAACCTTTCTAATTACTTTACAGGTACAAATAATCATATTTTTCCATAATTAGTAAATTTTTATATATTAAATAATTTATTGATAGCATAAAAACAATGAAATAAAATTAAATAAAAATTAAATAAAATAAAAATTAAATAAAATTAAATAAAAATTAAATAAAAATTAAATAAAATAAAAATTAAATAAAATAAAAATTAATCGTAAAGTAAACGAAAAAAAAAAAAAATAAATTAAAAAATAATCATAAAAATATGATATCATAAAATTATCGTTAAAAATAAAAAAATTTTTTAACTAATATCATATAATATATCATAATTTTTACGAATAAAATATTATGTTAATATGTATATAAGCATGAATTATCATGAATACAAATATATATAAAGACCTATTTTTATATTCTTCAACAAAAAAAAAAAAAAAAAAAAAAATATTATTATTATTATTATTATTATTAAATATTAACTTTTTATATATATAAATATTTTTATTTATTTATTTTACTTTTAATAAAGTTTTTCATTAAATAATTACTCATATTAACATCTTTTTTGTTATTCATTTTAAAATTGCTTATCAATTTCATCCTTTTATATTTATATATATAAACTTTTTTTTTCCATAATTATTCAAATGTAATGAATTTAATTAAATATTGTTAAATACATTTATGTTAATTTATTTGCCAAATATACATCTTTAATCTTTTTAGATAATAAAAAATTATTTTTCCCTATTAATATTAATTATACTTTTTTTTTATAATAAATAAAGTTTCTTTTCAATTCCAACATTAATAATAGAATTTTTAGAATTATTATAAATATTAATTATTATACTAAATTTTCAAACCATTAATAACTTTTATAACATGATTATATTTATTAATGATTAAATATATTATATATCAATATATATTTTAATATTTAATTGATTTTATATATATATATATATATATTTTTATAATAAATAAAATTTTAGAAAATGTTTCAATACATTTTTATTATTATTATTTAATTTCATTTTTTTTTTTATTTTTAGTTATTTTATTTTATTTTATTTTATTTTATTTTATTTTATTTTATTTTATTTTATTTTATTTTATTTTATTTTATTTTATTTTATTTTATTTTATTTTATTTTATTTTATTTTATTTTATTTTATTTTATTTTATTTTATTTTTTTAAATTCAATTTTTTTTTTTTATTTTGTACTACTTTTCATATCATAATTATTAATTAATTATATTTATTAATACATATTTAGAAAAAATTTATTAAAAAAAAAAAAAAAGCCTAAAAGATGGTTTATCTTTGGGTATGACACAAAGATAAATGATAAATAATAATTAATATCATAAATAAAAAAATAAAAAATAAAAAATAAAAATAAAAAAAAATAAAATAACATAATATTACTATAATAAAAATAAGCAGTAGTCACAAGATTATCATATCATTATCACAAAGGAAATATTATAAAAGCATAATATATATATATATATTAAACTATCATTAAATGCCATCATTTTAAATCTATTTTTATGCAATTTAATGTTGAATTCATTTTTTTTAATTCTTTTTTAATTCTTTATATATATATATATATATATTATTGTATAATTAAATATCATTCATATATTTATCATAATAATAATAATAATAATAATAAATATCATCAATAATAAATCAAATAATGATTCATTTTAATTAAATAAACCAATTAATATTAATATTAATTAATACTTATGGTAGTCTTAAAAAAATTTTTTTTTTTCCTGATTACTTTTAAACTTTTTTTTTTTCATTTTAAAACAAAAAAAAAAAAAAGATTTTCATTAATGAATTACTTAATAATTAATAATATTTATAATATTTATAATAAATAAAATTTTGGCATAGTTTTCAATACATTTCAAATAAGAAATAAAAAAAAAAATATGATATAAAGTTTTAGCTAATAAAAGGAAATTCATTGGTCTTTTACTTCTTTTGTATTCCCTTTTTATTTAATAATTTTCAGGGTTTTAAATTTTTATTCAATAATAATTATTCAATATTTGTAATTATTACTAATAATCTATAACTCATAGATATTTTATTATATTAACTATAATTAGAAAAAAAGTTGAGACAGATTAATTTGTTGTGTCATAAAAATCAACAACCACATATAATTACTCAAATTATTATCATTTAATGAAAAAATAAAATAAAATAAAAAATAAAAAAATAAAAAATAATAAAAAAATGTCATAAAATTATCATAAAATATTTCATCATAAAATTATCACAAAAAAAAATTATCATAAAGATTGACTTTTTTTTTTTTTTTTTTTCTACAATATATTTTTTATATTACATCTTCAAAAAAAAAAAAAAAAAAAAAAAAAAAAAAAAAAAAAATTATTATTATTATTATTATTATTATTATTATTATTATTATTATTATTATTAAATATTAACTTTTTTATTTTATTTTATTTAAAAAAAAAAAGGTTTCATTAATTAATTATTAATAATATTTATGATATATAAATTTTTTAGATAAAGGTTTCAATCCATTCAAATAAGAAATAAACTGAATATAAAGTTTTTTATTATTTTTTATTTTATTTTTTATTTTATTTTATTTTGTTTTATTATTATTATTATTATTATTTATTATTTATTATTATTATTTATTATTATTATTATTATTTATTATTATTATTATTATTATTTATTATTATTATTATTATTTATTATTATTATTGTTGTTGTTATTATTTATTATTATTATTATTATTATTTAATTCATTAGTCTTCGTTTCTCTTTGTACTAAATTGATTAATAATTTTTTTTTTTTTTAGTATATATTAAAAATTATTCAAAGGCTATGAATTATTTACTATTAGTCTATATAAATATTTTAGATATGACTATAATTAGATAAAAAAAAAAAAGCCAAATCAGAATTATTTTTTTTTTTTTATTTTATTTGTAATAATCATGATAACAAATAATCATCACTTAAAGTACACGAAAAAAATAAAATGAAAAAATATAAAAAGAAAATAAATTAAAAAAAAAAAAAAAAAAAAAAAATTTAAAAATTTCCATAAAGCAAACCATCATCATTAAAAGTTATCATTTAATAAAATTTTATCATAAAAAAAATAAAAAGCAATTAATTATCCTAAATAGAGTCAAAAAAAAAAAAAAAAAAAAAAATTTTAAAAAAAAATATAAATATATATATATATATATATATATATTTATATGTTGGATGATCTCTCTTCCCTGTTTAAAAATAAAATGTTGGATGATCTTTATATATATATATATATATATTATTTATTTATTTAATAATAAATCTTTTAAAATAAAGTTTTTCATTTAAGCAACGATTCCTAATAACATCTTTTAATATATTAATTTTTTTAAAAAAAAA
The DNA here is from genome assembly GCA_016946835.1 of Neocallimastix lanati (nom. inval.). Taxonomy (NCBI): domain Eukaryota; kingdom Fungi; phylum Neocallimastigomycota; class Neocallimastigomycetes; order Neocallimastigales; family Neocallimastigaceae; genus Neocallimastix; species Neocallimastix lanati (nom. inval.). The sequence continues at coordinate 778,275 of JACVTC010000039.1, read as the reverse complement.
AAAGAATAGTTAATCAATTTCTTTCTTTATAGTTTATATGTACAAGTTTTTTTTTTTTTTTTTTTTTTTTTTTTTTTTTTTTTTTTTTTTATTTTTTATTTATGCTTTGATGTAATGAATTTAATTATATATTATCAAATATGTGTTTATATATAATTAATCTTTATTTTGTTGAATAAAGCTTTTTTTTTTTTTTTTTTTTGGAATTGTTAATAATTATTAATTATACATAGGAAATATCATATAAATATATTATATTGTATTTTTATAAAATATATATATATATATTTTTTATTATTTAATATTATCTTATTTTTAAAATAAAAAAAAAAAAATTTTTTTATTCATTATTAATTATATATTTATATATAATAAAATTTTGAAAAGGTCTTTTTCTAACTGGTGTGCATTTCGCAAATTGTGGCTTAAATATTTTTAAAAAAATAAACATATAAATAAATAAAATTAATAAATAAAAAAAAATTAAATATTACTCTTTTATATTTTATCTTAATTTCTATCAATTTTTAGTTTTATTTTATTATTAAATTTTTAATAAAATAAAAAAAAATATATAATATTGATATTAATATTAAAAATAACTATAAAATATTGATATTGATATTTATTATTTACTATTTATTATTTTCTATTTATTTATTTGTTATTTATTATTTGTTATTTATTATTTATTATTTACTATTTATTTATTTAAAAATATTTTATAATAAAATATTTAAAGACTTAATTTCAAAAATGATTTTTATTATTTATTTAATTATTTATTTAATTATTTATTTATTGGTTAAAAAAATTATATAATATGGCAATTAATTAAAAAATTTTAGCCACATTGCGAAATAAATAAATATCAAGTTAATATCATTAAAATAGGATAATTTTTTATATACCCATATTCACCAAGTATAACCAATTTATTCAATATAGTATAACTATAGGCTTAAGGGGGAAATGTTAGAATATGCAATAAGCTTTAGAATGTATTGAATCCTATTGTAATATAAAAAATGTATAAGCCACAATGTATTAACATAAAAAATTTACTTTAATTCCTGACCTTTTAAGCAATTATTATATAGATATTTTTATATATTTTTTATTATTTTTATCCTTATATCTTTATTATTATCTTTTATTATATTTTTTATTTTTTATTTTTTTTTATTTTTTTTATTTTTATTTTTTTTTTTCAATTTTATTTTATAATCTATATATAAATATTTATTACATTATTATTTATATTAATAATAAAAGAATAAAAAAAAATATAAAAAAAATAAAAAAAAAAAGAATAAAAAAAAAAAGAATAAAATTTGTTTTTTTTTTTATCTATTTTTTATTTATTTATTTATTTATTTCTATATTTTTTTTTTTTTTTTTTTTTTTTGGATGTATTAAAAAAAATATGAATATTGTTTATTTTATTATTGTTTATTCATAAAATTTTTTATTTGATTATATATATATTATGTTTCTTTTTTTTTTTTTTTTTTTTTTTTTTTTTTTTTTTGCTTTATTTGCTGAATTTATTGAAATTTATAATAAAATTTATTAAATTAAACTTTTTTTTTTTTATTTATGTTTTGTTCGTTTTATTCATAAACATTAATTAAGGCATAGCCCAAACACCAAAACATAATAAAACATAATAAATTGGAATAAATATCACCGAGGAAGAAATCCATAGCTCCTCTGAAGTATTTGGAATATTGGAATTGCGCTTTTATCAATAAAAAGAGGCAAATAACAGCATTGAGTGCAAAGTAGAAATAGAATCCATTGAAACCAGTATAACCCATAATACCACAAGCTAAACCCCCAAATATAGACATAATGATACGAATGGCTTGAGCGGTCTGACCATTTTCAACCATTGTCTTAACGTTAAGCTTTTCAAATTTCATAAAATTTTCCATAGTGGTTATTTATTTGTTTATTTATTTATTTATTTATTTATTTATTTTGATTATTATTATAATGAAAAAAATTTTTTTTTTTTGAAATATGAATTTTGATTTTTTATTTTTTTTTTTTATTTGTTTTATTTATCCACTTTCTTATATATACAATTTGATTCCTTTTATTTTCTTTATTTTTTTTCTTTTTTAATTATTAATATCTTTTTCTTTATCTAAACCTTTTTCCCTATAATTATTATTAAAAAATCTAAAAATATATATATATATATGTATAATCTTTTGAAATTAAAAAATAGTAATATTACAAAAGGGTAAAATTAAATATATAAATTTATAAAATAAAAGAGTAAAATATAATATATAAATTTATAAAAAATAAAAATTAAAGTTAATTAAAAATTATTAAAAATATTGTAAATTATATATATATAAATTTATAAATATAAATATAAATATGTGTATATGTGTATATGTATTCATTTAAAGTTTTTTTTATCATTCATCAATATCACAGTATATATTTTTTAAATACAAAAATTGACCATGTTTACATAAAAATATATTAATATTTTTATAATGTATTAAATATTTTATCATTATTATTATTATCTTATTATTTCAAATATAGTTTTATGTATTTCCAAAATAAAAATTTAAGTTTAATCAATATAACTATTATTATGAATATTATGATTTTATTGACTTTTTTTTTTTTTTTTTTTTTTTTTTGATTTTTCTTTTTCCATTTTGTTCTATGTTAATATATCATATATTTTCTTTTTTCTTTTGTTATTATTTTAATGAAAATATGCCTTTGTTTTTTTTTTTTTAAAAAAAAAATAAAAATAAAAAAAGTTATTCTTTTATATCATTGATTGATTTATTTATTCTTTTTTTTTTTTTTAAACTTTCACCAGGAGATATGTTAACGTATCCATCAGATAACATTTAAATATATAATACATATTGATTTTATTTTTGATTGATAATGTTTAAAAATTTTTATTATTTTTGCAAAAAATAATATTTTTCTTATTTTCTACCATTTTATTTTTTCATTCATAAATGTAAAAATAAACTTACTTTAGCTTTTTTTTAATATATATATTTATTTATATTTTATTATTAAACTTCTTTTAATTTATGAAATTTCTTCTTTTTGAAATGTTCTAAAATGTATTATTTTTAAATAGAAATAATAAAAAAAATATTTAAAATAAATTAAAAAAATTTATTTTTTTAATATGTATTTTTTTTTGCTGATAAATGTTTATTTATTTATTATTTATTTATTATTTATTTATTTATTATTTATTTATTTATTATTTATTTATTATTTATTTGTTTATTTGTTTATTTGTTTATTTATTTATTTATTTATTTATTATTTATTTATTATTTATTTATTTATTATTTATTTATTTATTTATTTATTATTTATTTATTTATTTATTTATTTATTTATTTATTTATTTATTTATTTATTTATACATAATTTAAAATATAAATAATTATTTTTTTTTATATTATCCAATCAATTCTTAAATATAAGAAGATCAAAGAAAATTAAATGAATGTAATTTTTATTATTTTTATTTAATTATAAAATAATAACAATGATCGATTAAAAAATGAGGAAAAAAAAAATAAAAAAAAAAAAGAAAAAGAAATGAAAATTTTTATAGGGAAAAAGAATAATAATTATTTTTTTTTTTTTTTTTAAATAATACTAAAAAATTATTCCTTTTTAATTAATAAATATTTTTAACACTTTCAATATTTTTTTTTTTAATGAATTATTATTTTATTTTATTTTTATTTTTTAATATATTTAAATTTAATATTACTTATTTTTTATCATTCTTAATTAAATTATTTAGTATTTTTTATTTTTATTTTTATTTTTATTTTTATTTTTTTTTTTTTTATTTTTTATATATATTTAATATTTTATACATTTATTTTAATATTTTTTATACATTTATTTTTTTATACATTTATTTATTTTAATCTTTTTTTACTATTAAATGGTATTATTTTCTATAGATATATTTTAATATGATTTTTTGTTTCCATATTGAAATTGATTGTTACTAATAACTTTCATTCTTTTATTATTTTTATTAGTATTTTTATTTTTATTTTTTTTATTTAATTTTTTTTTTTTATATATTTTTATTAGTATTTTTATTTTTATTTTTTTTTTATTATTTAATTTTTTTTTTTTTTTTTTTTTTTTTTTAATTTTAAATTTTTATTTATTTATTATTATTAGTAGTATTATTATTATTTATTACTATTAGTAGTATTATTTATTATTTCTAATGGTTATTATTATTAACTTTAAATAATAAAAATTTTTATTATTTTAAAAAAAAAAAAAAAAAAATACTAATAAAAATAATTAGATGATTTTAATTATTTTTTTAATTATTTTTATAATATTGATTTTTTTTTTTTTTTTTTTTTTTTTTTTTTAATATTTGCTTCTTCTTTTTAATAAAAAAAAGGGGAGTTTTTTTTTTTTTTTTTTTTTTTTTTTTTTTTTTTTTTTTTTTAAAAAAAAAAAAATAAATAAATAAAAAACAATAATTATACCAAATGAAATAAAGATTTATATGTATAGGGAAAATAATGGTTGCTTATTAAACTTTTGTATATTATTATATTTATTTTTTTTTATTATTATTAGTATTATTTTTTTTTTATTTTTTAATTTAAATTAACATTATTTAAAAAAAAAATCATTTTTTTTTTTTTTTTTTAATTTTAATAGAAAATAATTTATTTAAAATAATTAGGGATAGGGAAAATATATATATATTTATATATTTATATATATAAAATAAAAAAAAAAATTGATTATATTAAAAAGATTAAAAAGAAAAATTACAAAATAAATTCTTTAATAGTATTAGTTATAACATTAAATAAATAATTAATGAATTTTTATATTTTCTAAAAAAAAAAAAAAAAAAAAAAAAAAAAAAAAAATATATATATATATATATATTGCAAATAATTAATAGATAATTTTCTTGGGTAAAGGTTAAATATGAACAAACTATTATCATATGTATAATTAAATAATTTTTTCTAAAATAAAAAGAATACTATATATATATATTTTTTTTTTATAATATTATATTTGTAAAAAAAAAAAAAAAAAAAAAAAAAAAAAAAAAAAAAAAAAAAAAGAATATATTTATATACTAAATTATGAATCTTTTTCTTTATTCTTTTTTTTTTTTTTTTTTATTTTAAAAATTAAAAATTTTATAAATATATTTTTATTTTACTTTTTTTTTCGAAGGAAAAAAAATATATATATATATATATATAAAGAGTTTTTTTTTTTTTTTTTAATTTTTTATTATATTTAGTTGTATTTAGGCTTAGAAGAAAGATGAGAAATCTTGGTAACTACCTCTTTGTCTTGAACCACCTCTTGGGCCACCAGTACTGAAGGTGAAGAATGGCATACCGCCACCCATTCCACCCATACCTCCCATTCCGCCCATGCCGCCCATGAACATTCTGAGGATATCTTCTTCAGTACCACCCATTCCCATACCACCGAATGGTGAACCACCACTGGCACTTGAACCATCAACATCACCACCCATATCATATATTCTCTTTTTATTTGGATCACTTAAGACAGCATAAGCTTCACCAATATCTTTGAATTTCTTTTCAGCTTCAGCCTTTTCATCTTCAGATAAACCAGCACATTTATCTGGGTGATATTTTAAGGCATTCTTACGGTAAGCCTTCTTAATTTCAGATTCTGTTGGGTTAGAATTCTTATCTAAACCTAAAATCTTATAGTAATCCTTCTTACTAGCTTGTTTGAAGGCTTGTTCAGCTGATCTTAAAGCTTGTAAAATTTCTCTATCATTACCTTTCATTTGTTGAAGAACCTTATAATCTCTGACGGCTTCTTCATAACCTTCTGTCTTCATATAACTGTTAGCTCTTCTCATGAATAATTTGGTGAATAAAGCACTGTTAATACAGGTTTGATAATCAGATGGTCCTGGGTTGTAACTTTGGAAAGTAATTTTTTCTAATAATTCAATAGCTTTTGTACTATCTTTGATAACTTCCTTATGCTTTTCTAACTTACTATTACAGGTAGCCTTGTTACTTAAAACTTTTACTTCTAAAACACCAGTTAAACCTTCCTTTCTTTGTTCTTCTAATACCTTATCATAACCTTCAATGGCCTTGGCATAAGAACCAGCCTTAAATAAATTATTACTTTCATCTTTTTCTTTTTCTAATTTCTTAATTTTATTTAATAATTTTCTAGCCTTCGTGTTATCTGGATCGTATGATAAAGCTTGTCTTATAGATTGTTGTACACTTTCAATCTTAATAGAATTCATTAAATATAAAACCTTAGCACGTAATGTAATGGCTTCTGAATTAGTTGAATCAGCTTTAAGAATTTCACTTTTTTTTTTTTTTTTTAAAATTTGAATTAAAAATAAATATATTTATATGATTATAATATTAATGTAAATTATTATAATCAATTTATTAATATCATTCATGATAATATTAAAATGTTTATTAATTTTTTTGTTTTGTTTTGTTTTTTGTTTTTTGTTTTGTTTTTTTGATTTTTTTTTTTTTTTTTTTTTTTTTTTGAATTTTTTTATTTTTTTAAAAAAAAATATTTATATAAATTATAAAGAAAAAATATATATATATTAATTGAGATTTGATTAATAATATTATATTTAAACACATTTAAAGAAATAAAAATTATATATATAACTTACGTTGTAACCTTGTTAGCTTCTTCATATAATTGATTTCTAATTAATAATTCACCTCTTTGTAATCTCCATTTTAATGAAACACCACCTAAACTATTGGTATCGACTTTAGAAATAGTTTTAGATTCAGTATTTCTTTTTAATAATGGATCAGCTAATAACATAGCATCTTCTAATGCACTTAAAGCTTCTTCAAATTTTTCATTTTTAATATGTTCTTCCATTTTATTCATTAAATTTTCAACTTTTTCAACCATTTCGAGCTATTAATATTATATAAAAAATATTTATAATTATTATTATTATTACATTTAAATAAAATAATATTAAATTATAAAATATTATATTCATAAATTTGTATAATATCCTTTATTATATTTATTAAAAAAAAGAAAACATAAAATTACTTCTTTTTCAATTATTGGAATTTGTTTTTTTAATGAAGGAGTTCCTTGGGCAACCTCCTTTGCCATTTTAAGTTGTCTACCAGCTTCAAAAGTATCACCTAATTGTAATGAACATTTTGCAGATCTGAAATATGGTTTAATATTAGTTTTATCACATTCTATGGCTCTTTGACAATCTCTAATAGATTCTTTGTATTTTCTGAGCATAGTATAAGCTGCAGCTCTGTTTGAATAGTATGTAGCATTATTTGGTTGAAGTTCTTTCATATATATATTAAATTAAAAAAAATAAATATATCTTTATTAGATACTTATTTCAAAAAACAATTATTAAGTAATAGATTTAATATCAATTTATTTATTAAATATTATATATACCAATAGATTTTGAATATTTAAGAATAGCTTCATTGTATTTTCCTTGCTTATATAAAGCATTAGCTTCTAACTTAATCTTTTCAGCTTCAGCAGCGCTAATTTTAATATTTTTTCATTTTAGTAATAATAATATTTTATATATTAGTTACTATTTAGTGATTTTTACTTCAACACTATTCAACTAAAATTTCATTAATTTTAATTATCAATATTAGCCATATATTTCAATAATTAAACTATTGTTTTATTTTTATTATTAAAAATTTATATAAAATTTTATTAATTATTTATATAATACGTGTCTCTTTTTGTCAAATTTCATATAGATATTTTTTATCTTATTATTTATATTTATTCCATTAATTTAATTTATATATATAATTTTATTAATTATTAATTAAAACTTTTTTATTTTTTTTTTATGTATTTAAATTCTCCTTTTCATTATATATATATTTTTTTTTCTTCTCCGTCTTCTTTTTTGTTAAATCAATCGTAATAATTCGTCGTTTTCATTATTAATAGTAAAATCATTTTCATTTATTATATTTTTATTTTTTCTTTTTATTTCTCTTTCTAATATTTTATTTCATTTATTTCATTCTATGTATAATAAAATATATAATTATATTATAATAATTAATTATAAACATATATAATGATAAAATTATAAATCTTTACTTATTTCCAGAAAGCATTTTGTCAATTATTTTTTATATTAAAACGTTAAATTAAATATATAAATGAAATTTTAAATTTAAAATATGTATTTTATTCTTTGAAATATATGTTAATTTAATAAAAATAGATATAATACTGTATTTAAATATACTATTTTTATTAAAAATAAATAAATAAATATGTTTTTAACTTAATTAAATGTCTATAATCTTTAAATTAATTACTAAATCAATTACTATTGTTCAAATTAAATTTTAGAGTAAAGAAAAATAAAAAATTTTTTCTTTTTGAAATAAATAAATATGAAATAACTTTTATAATAAAAAAAAAAATTTTTTTTTATATATTTATCATATATTTTATATAATATTATTTATTATTTATTTATCATTTATTATATATGATTTATTATGTATTTTTTTTATTTTACTATTTAATATTTGAGATGAAAAAATATTTATTTTTTTTAATTTAATAATAAAAAGAACTAAAAAAAAAAAAAAAAAAATTAAAATTGAATAATAAAATATATTAATAAATATACTCCAATATATATCTTTCTAATTTATTTTTAATATAAAACAATATATTTTTAAATATAAAATCAGAATTAATTTTAATATATGAAAACCATATAAATCCATTCTCTTATTTAAATGTTGCAAACCAATATATATAAAAATAAATTAAATTTTATTTTAATAAATATATTATAGTATAAACAAAATTTAAATCAAATCAAAAAAAAAAACAACAATAAAAAATTTATATTAAATAATTAATAATAATAAATAATTAAATAAATAAATAAATAATAAGTAATAAATATAATAAATAATAAATAAATAAATATAAATATATACAAATAAAATAATCAATAATCAGTATTAATAATAAATAAATAATAAATAATTATAATAATTAATAAATAAATAATAGATAAATAATAAATATTGAGTAAATAAATATATTATAATAATTATATACTACGTATTATATAATATGTTTTAAATATTTAAACTCATCTACATTCAAACTTTAAAACACTATGAAAAAGGTTAAATTTTTAAGTACGCAAAAAAATTCTAAAAAAAATTGGACTTAATATATAAATATTCATATTAGCATATGAAAATATAATAGTTAGAGCTTTTTATTATTATAATATATTCAATAATTGAAAATGTTAAAATACACTTAGCAATTATAATAATTCTTTTTTTCATTTTTATATCTATATATATAAAATAAAAGGATTATAAAAATATATGTTCAAAACATATATCTATATATATAAAATAAAAGGATTATAAAAATATATGTTCAAAACATATATCTATATATATAAAATAAAAGGATTATAAAAATATATGTTTAAAACATATATCTATATATATAAAATAAAAGGATTATAAAAATATATGTTTAAAACATATATCTATATATATATAAAATTATTTTGAAAATAATTATTCTAAATTGAAGATTTATTATTTAATAAATTTGGAAAAACTATATTTAGAGATTTGGAAAAACACTTTTTTATAATTTATTCTTTATTCCTTCCTATTGTTACTAATAAAAAATAAATTATAATGATTAGTTTTTATTCTTTTTTTTTCTATATTGTTATATTTTATACTATTAGTAGATTCTAAAGTTATTTTATTATTTATTATTATTATTATTATTATTATTCATTAATATTATTATTCATTATCATTATTATTATTCATTATCATTATTATTATTCATTATTATTATTATTATTATTCATTATCATTATTATTATTCATTATTATTATTATTCATTATCATTATTATTATTATTTATTATTATTATTCATTTTTTTATTATTCATTAATTATTATTAATTATTATTCATTATTATTATTAATTATAAATTATTATTATTTATTATTATTATTATTATTATTTATTATTAATTATTAATTATTAATTATTATAATATTATTCCTTATTATTCATTATTCATTATTCATTATTCATTATTAATTATTTATTATTATTTATTATTATTATTTATTATAGTATTATTCATTAAGTATTATTCATTATTAATTCATTATTATTATTCATTATTATTATTTATTATTATTTATTATTAATTATTATTATTTATTATAATTATTCATTATCATTATTATAATGATTATTCATTTTTCATTTCTTTATTCATTTTTCATTTCATTATTCATTTTTCATTTCTTTATTCATTTTTCATTTCTTTATTCATTTTTCATTTCTTTATTCATTTTTCATTTCATTATTCATTTTTCATTTCATTATTCATTTTTCATTTCTTTATTCATTTTTCATTTCTTTATTCATTTTTCATTTCTTTATTCATTTTTCATTTCTTTATTCATTTTTCATTTCTTTATTCATTTTTCATTTCTTTATTCATTTTTCATTTCGTTATTCATTATTAATTATTATTAAAGAATAATAATAGTAATAATAATGAATAATTAAATATAGGAAATAATTATTTGATGATGATAATATATGTATTTTATATTTTAAAATAGAAAAGAAAAAAAAAAACTATTAATAGAAAATGTTTTAAAATATAATATATAGAAAATAGAAAATATAATATAAATTCAAATATAAATAATTATAAATTAATATATAAGAGAATTATATTAAGTTTTTATTTTTTTATGGCAAGATTTTTGATTTATGGAATAATTTTTTTTTCTCTTTTTCCAATTTTTAAAGTTTGAAAAAAATTTTTTCTGTTTTTTTTTTTTTTTAAAAATAATTGGTATAATTGATTGGTTAAATTTATTTTGATTTTACATATATCTATGTTATTTTTTTTTTTTTTAAAAAAAAAGGAAATAACTTTTAATAAAGTAGAAATTAATGATTACTGGTTCTTTTAAGAAAATTTTTAAGTTTTTTAAATATTAAAATAAATATAATAAATTGATTAATAAATTTGTAATTATGAAATTAAAAAAAAAAAAAAATAAAAAAAAAAAAAATAAATAAATAAATAAATAAATTTTAAAAATAAATAAATAAATAAATTTTAAATTTATATATCATTAGTTTTAAAATTACTTTAATTAATTTTTAAAGTTTTTTAAAGTAAAAACTTTGATTAATTTAATCAAATACATATACTTTTATCTTCTGTTTCATTTAACACGATATATATCAAGCATTCTGTTTATAATATATACTACAAAGTTTCCCTTACATAATTCTAATATACAAATAGTGTTATTTTAATTTAATTATATTTCAATTAATATAATAATATATAGTACAATAAGTTTTATTTAAAATTAATATATTCATATATTTATATACTTATTTTTTTTAATAAACACTGTTTAAAATTATTATATACACAAATACTTTTACGTTTTCTTTGAATAATTATATTTCACAATGAATTACATTTCTATATATTTCATTAAGTAATTTCGTTTTATATATATATATGCTTTGTATTTCAAATAATTAAACTTTTTTTAAATATACATTATAAATAATGTAATTTTTTTTTTCTTTTTTTTTTTTTTTTTGAATTATAATATACAAATACTATAAATTAATGAATACATTTAATTATTAAATGAAATTTATAGTATATTATTATCATTCAAGACATAATATTAAGAGATGTCTTTTTTAATAACTATAATATAATATTATATTATTTCTTGAATGATTAAATTATATATATATATATATTTGGTATAAATTTGTAATAAATGTTTATTTAAAATTAAAAAAAAATATTAATATATAAATATTTATATAAATATTTATATAAATTAATATTAGTTACAATGTAAAAAATATTATATTAATAATGAATGTTGAGAGTTTTTTTTTTTATAATATAAATCAACAGGTATAAATAATTAAAATTTTCCTTGAATAATAATATTTATAATATTACCATATAATGAAGAAGATGATTATTAAATAAAAATTTTATTTAGTAATGATACATATAATTTTGAAAAATTAATTTTAATTAATAAAAGTATGAATTTTAAAATAAATATTTTATTAATATGTATAAGAAATATATAAATAGCTGCAAATAATAATAAAAAAGTCAAATAATGAAGATTGATAACTGAATAAAAACTTTATTCATTAGTAAAAATATATAATAATTTTTTATAATTTTGAAAAATTAATTTTTATAAAAATACGAACTTTAGTATAATTAATTTAAGAAAAATATTTATTTTATTATATTTCATTTTAATATCGATGAAATATTTAAGTAACTCTAAACAATAATTATATTCGTATTTTTAATGAAAACATTTAATTTTTAATTATTGCCTACTAAATTTATTTAAGAAATAAGAAATAGCTTTAAAATTTTTTAATTTCTGTTATAAATTAAAATGTTTTGAAATATTTTTAAAAGTTAACTGAATTTTTCCTTTTTGTTCTTTTTTTAAAAAAAAAATAGAAGAAAAAAAGCTTTTTTTTTTTTTTTTTTTTTTTTTTTTACAAATAATAAAATAATATGAAAAAAAAATAATTATAATAAAATTATAGATTATAAAATTTATAAATTGAATAATAACATAAATATTATGAATTAACTATCTTAAAATATATATTAAAATAATATAAATTATAAAATCAAATACATTTTTAGTAAAAATATTAATAAAAAATAATCCTTTTTTTTTTTTTTTAAACAAACAAACAAACAAAAAAAAAAAAAAAAGGAATAATACAAATGATACATATACATATATTATTTTTTAATAAACGTAAATTTAAAATATTTATATTTAAAAATCATTTTTAAATATAAATATAGGAACAATAGTATTAATAGTATTAAATCATTATCAACTATTTTAATAATGTAATTATTAATGAATATTTAAAATTAATATAAATTTTTTGTAGATATTATTTTTATTTAATGTTAATACTAAAGTAGGTTATAATTGGTTATTCAACCTTCTATATTGTTAATTATAATAAAAATTATAAATAATAATTTTAATATTATTTGTGTTACTCATTAAAAGTTGAATTATTAAACAAGCGGTAAGTTTTTTTTTATTATTATTATTTGGATTTAGATTTGGATTTTCAATAAAACAATATTATATATATATAAATAAAAAGTTAATCCTTAAAAAATTTTTTAATTGTTTTGGTGGGTTGTATTTAATTAATTTAAATGTTATGACTTTTAACTTATTTAAATTATTATATTTTTAGATTATATAATAAATTTTTTATTAATAAAATTAAATTTTATTATTTAATCTAAAAATATAATAAGGCTCTTTAAAAATTGTTTATTTTAAATTATTTAATTAAAATATTTTATTATATTTTTATTTATTAAAAAAAAAAAAAAAAAATAACAATTTTTGGTACCATTTTAATTATTATTAAAATGATGAGATAAAGTTAATCAATTAATATTTATTTATTAAAATAAATATATAATTATATTAATATTAAATATTATTATTAATGTTAAAGCTTAAACCTTTGTGAAATAAAATAAAATAAAAAATAAATATATATTTAATATTTTTATTCATGAATCTATATAAATAAAAAAAATATTAATTAAAGTTTTAATATTAAAGATATTATTATTCATTGAAATAAAAATTAATATTATAAATAAATTAAAAATCAAATTAAAAAAATTAATTAAAGCATTTTTTTTTATTGTTGTGATTATTCAAACAAAAGTATATAAAGACAAAATAATTTGCCTTTAATACTTTTTATTTTTTCTTTTTTTTTTTTTAAATTTTTTAAATTATTAAAAGTTTTGTTATATAATATAAAAATAAAATGATAGAAAAAAGTCTTGTATATAAAAAGTAATATATATTTATATTATATAGAGTAATATAAAGAAAAGTTTAAAATTTTGATATTAACTTTATATTATAAATTTTAGCATTTATAATTATATTGAGAAGCAAAATCAATTTAAAGCTCTCGCTAAAAGTATACAGTATCATTTAACTTCAAAAGAATATAAGAAACAAGGTTATTCATTTGATGATTATGTTAAAGCAAAATGGAATATTTCAAAGTAAATACTACTGAAATATTAAATATATATATAATTTTTTTTTAACAAATTTAAATATATATGTATATATATATTAGGTTAATAATCATTTAGTAATAACTAATATATATATTTTTTTCTTTTTTCTTTTTTCTTTTTTCTTTTTTCTTTTCCTTCGCATTTCTTTATCTAATTGAATTACAATATAAATTTTTATCAATAGAGCTCGTAAGTAGCATTTTATTATATTAAAAGGATAAATAATAATGAATTTAAAATATGAAAATAAGATTTTAAACCTTTTTTTTTTTTTTTTAAATAAATATTAAAATAAAATAGAAGCTTATCGTTACTTAATTTCAGCAAAAGTTTTAGATCAACTTGAAGAATTTGATATTTTACCAAGTATGTAGGAAATAAATAAAAAAAATACTAAAAGAATAAATCATTAATTTTCATCTTTTAATTTTTTTTTTATTTTTACTAAAATATAATTATATAATATTTTATTTTTGTTTTATATTTTATTTATATTTTGTTTATATATATATATACATATTTTCTTAATAAAGATTATGAACGTTTATGTAGATCTTTAAATTCACTTACTGAAACTTCTCAACAAATTAAACTTTTATGGGGAACCCTAATTAAAAGAAATAGAAATAATCCAGATAATATTAATAGCTCTATGATTTCTAAAGTTTGGAAAGAACTCTGTATGAACAAAAATTATTCTCATATTTGTCATTTCGAAAAAACTTTTAATGATAAAATTGAACAAGTATTAGATAATTATTCTAAGAGAATGAAGTCCAAGCAATTGAATTCAAAATCTAAAGGTATTACTTCCCCAAAAAGTATTAATACTAATTTTGGTATTTCAGAAAATAAATACCAAAATACTATAAATAATAATAATAATGAAAATAACAATAATTGTATTCCATTAATTAATACTATGAAGTCATCTATTGTATATTTAAGTCCTACTACACCAATGAATCCTTCTATTGTAACTCCAATTACTCCAACAAATCCTACCATAGTAATTCCAACTACACAAACAAATACATCTATTGTAACTCCTGCTACACCAACAAATGTTACTATTGTAACTTCTGCTACCGAAATAAATAATGCACCAATAAATATTACACCAGTAAATACAACACTAGTAAATACTACACCAGTAAATACTACACCGATAAATACTACACCAGTAAATATTACACCAATAAATACTACACAAATAATTACTAATAATACTAATTTTAATAATGTTAATAATAATGTTAATAATGTTAATAGTCAGAATTTTAATTATTCATGTGTTGATAATCAATTTTTATCACCAGTTACAAATATAGTTTCTCCAATAGCTATAACTGATAATTCTATTAATCAAAATAATATTCAAATAGCTACTATTCCAATTACAAATGAAATTAACTATATACCGGCTTATCAACCACAATATATAGTTAATGATAATAATAATAACCAAATTCAAAATATTATAATATATTAATAAATATAAAAAAAATTAATCAATTATATTAATATTTAACCATAATTATTTTTGTAATTTTCATTTTTTAATAATATAAAAAAAATTTTTTTTTTATTTTATGTAAAATTAAAATGTTTAAAAAAAAAATTATCCTATTATTAATATTATTTATATATTATTTATATATTTATAAATTAATATATATAATTTAAATTCTTAATACATACCTTAATATTTTTAATTAAGTATATAAAATATAAAATTCGTATTCATATAAAATATAAAAATATAGATATTAAGTATATATAACAAAATAAGTTTTAAATATATTCGAATTACAAATATTTTTTTTTTAAAAAAAAAAAAAAAAAAAAAAAAAAGAAGTTTTAAAAATTATAATTATTTATAATATTTTTATAATTTTCAAATTAATTTTATTTATACTATATTATTAATTAACTTTTACAAATTAATTATAAAGATTATATAATTATTAAAGTTTACAACTAAACAAAGAATATATATTATAATTATACAAAAAAAAAAAAAAAAAAAAAAAAAATAGTTTACACCAAAAATATATATATTTTATATAAAAAAAAATAAATAAAATAAAGTAAATAAATAATTCAGAATTTGTACTCTTTTTCATATTGTGAATTTTTTTTTTATCTAAAACCTCGTATAATGAATTTTTGTATTAATATAATTATACCTAAATTGCTTTTATAAACTTTCATTTATGTTAAATTTCATATTTTTTTTAATTATTAATATTATGATTATTTTTTCATAAAAGAATCATTAAAATTTATGTAAAATTTTAAACTTAATATTAATAACAAATAAATAAATAAAAGTCATATATTAAAAACTATAGAGCTCTATATAATGATTATTTATTCATAAAAAAAAAAAAAAAAAAAAAAAAAAAAAAAAAAAAAAAAAAAAAAAAATTGAAAAATAGTATATAGTTTTCTTTTTTTTTTTTATAAAAAAATTTGTGGTTTATACATTTTTTGAATACCCGTAATTTATTTTTTTATATACAAGTTTTATATAATAAATCTTATTAAATATTTGAATTTAATTATATAAAAAATGGAATCTATTAATTTTTTAATATTTTATTTTTAACTTATTAAAAAAAGAAAATTTATTATTTGTGCTTGAAAGTAGAATCTAAAAATATATAGCATCTGAAAAGACATTTTAGGAAAAAAATGGGATAAAATTAAAGAAAAAAAATAAAAAATAAAAATAAACTTATTAAATTTATATTAAAAAAAAAAAAAAGAGAGACATTTGTAATATTATTTTTTTAAAAAAAAAAAAAGATTGACATTTTGTAATATCTTTATATAATAATTATGAGTCTACAAGAGACATTAGTAATATTTTTTAATATTTTTATATAATAATTATGATCTAAAAGAGACATTAGTAATATATTTTAATATTTTTATATAATAATTATGATTTATATGTAAAATTACCAACTTTTTATTATTTTATCTATATTTTATTAAAAAAAAAAAAAAGAGACATTTGTAACATTATTTCTTATTATATAAAAATATTACAAATGTCAATTTTTTTTTTTTTTTTTTTTTTTAAAATTATGATCTACAGGAGACATTTGTACTATTTTTATATAATAATTATAATTTATAAGAGACATTTGTAATTATCTTTATATAATAATTATGATTTATAAGATACATTTGTAAAATTAAGAACATTTTATTATTTTATCTATAATTCATTATAAAAAAAAAAAAAAAAAAAAAAAAAAAAAAAAAATTTATCTTTTAAAAATTTGGATATAAAAATCTAAAAACATATAAATTTATAAAGAGACATTAGATAAAAGTATAAAAACCTTTTCATATTTATATTTAAAAAAAAAATAAAAAAAAGTATTTGTAATAATTATGATTTTTTTTTTTGTAGAACAATATTAAATTTATTAAAAAAAAAATAATAATAAAATAACAAAAAATAAAAAATATTATAACAATAAAGAGTTAACCGTTGATTTTCAAATATAGTTTACTAGTTTTAAAAAAAAAAATAAAAATAAAAACTTTTTAAAGTGAAATGTAACATTACAGAATAAAATAAATAATAAATATAATATAAAAAAAATAAAAGTAATAATTATTACTACTTCAATAATTTAAATATTAAAAAAAAATATTTATATAAATTTTCAAAGAAATCATTTTTTTTAATGCTGATACTTCATTTCTGAAACTATTTTAAAAAAAAAAAATTTTTTTTTTTATTTTAAAATATTTCAAATTAAATAATGTAAAAATATATTAATTAAACTTAATATTTTATTTATTTAATAATAATAAAATTTTAATTACATATATAAATTAAATTTATTTAATTAAATATTTAATTTTTTAATTTTTTATATTTTTATTTTTATTTGTTACCTTTTAATTATTATTTAATGAAGAAGTAACGAATGATAGAAGAGATTAATAATCCAAAATAAAAAAAAAAAAAAAGTATTTAATTAATACTATAAATCACATTATTAAAAAATTTGATTCATAATCCAAATCCTATTTTATAATAAATAAATTAATAAATTTAAATTTTTTAGGTTTTTTAGTATTATCTTTTATTAAATTTGATTTATTATTACATTTGTAATAATATTTATTATATTATTTGTTTTTACCAGACATTGTCAGAGCGCCAATGCTGGTCACTTAGTAAGGCCGTCCAGCAGGAACATTATCTGCTATGAAGTGTTATGACTACCTCAATATTCCTACTGCCCCTGAGGGGAGGGCCTGAAACCAAGGAAAGTACATATTGGAAATAAAAAAAAAAAAAAAAAAAAAAAGTTATTATTATTAATTTTCATTTAAATAAAAATTTTATTTTTTCATATCTATATTAAATTCTAAATAATTAGATGTTAATTTTAGTATTATATATATTATAAAATAATAATTTTTTTTAAAAAAATTTTTTTCTCTTATTTAAAATGATGAAATTTATTTAATATCGTTTATAAATATATCATGATAATTATTATAATATTGGAATTATTTAAATAAAATGGTATTAACTAGTTATAAAATATTAGTAATAAAAAGTATTTCAACCAAATAGTCCAATAAATCCTTAGTTATTCTCTTTGTTAATACATACCCTAACATATCATTAGTATTAACGTATGATAGATTAATAAATTCTTCTTTTTTTATTGTCCATAACAAAGATAACAAAGGTGTAATCTATATCATGGTGCCTTGAGCAATTAGTTCTTTTCCTATTTATTAAGATTTTGATTATTATTTAAATTATCATAGTAAATATGACATAATAAGATCTTTTCTTTTATTTCCTTATTTAGGTTATTTAATCATATTAGCTTTTTTTTTTAAATCAGCTATAGGGTTAAACGCTGCTTTAATTATACTTCTTGCTTTTCCTTTTGTTTGTTGTTCTTAGACTTTCAGTATATTGGTACAACTCCTTAAGTATTCAATGTAACCTTTTGTGGATTTTTACCCCAATTTTTTTTTTTTTTTTTTTTTTTTTTTTTTTTGATTTAAGTAGTTTATTAATATTCCTTTTGGCAATAGCATCATCCTTTGGTATTACGACATAGTTGTCAATAGTACTTTAAGTTTCAATAGTTGAAATGATTGGAGTAACAACAGCATGTTCTTATATTTTTTTTTTCTTCTCTAATTTTCCCATTACAATTTGACTCCAGATTACATTTTTATTTTTATTTTTATTGAATTTTAACTATTTCTATTTTACTTATTATTTTTTTTTTTTTTACTTATTTAATTAGTTATTAATATTTATTCAAAAAAAAAAAAAAATTTTTTTTCTTTTTTATTTGTTTATACAGATGAGATTCTTTATATTATCATAGAGTCAATAAAATAAAAAAAATACATGATTCAGGGTATATAAATTTTTTTATAATAAATGTACTAATGAAAAACACTTTTAATTGCATTATTATATATATACATATATTTTTTAAGAAAAATTTTATTTTTTAATTTTTGATTAATAATTTTAATATAAATTATATTATATTACTTTATATATATAGTATATATAGTAAACTAAAATTATACAAAGAAAAATTATTTCAATAATCAAACTTAAAAAAATCTAATAGAATAATCTAATTAAATATTTTTTTTTATTTTTGAAATAAATTAATAATTCTATCATCAAAATAATTATGAAAATGGTATAAAATAAATTAAATATATAAAAATGATTTTAAAAAATTAATTTAAAATAAATAGATTTTTTTTTTCATCATCGATTTTAAATATTTTTATAATTAATATAATTAAATTATAATGATTCTTCTTAATTCAAAGCACCAAAGACAGCTGAAATAAAGTTGTAGTAACCAGCTGAAACCGCTACACCATCATGATCAGCTCCTGGAATTTCAAACCAAATATGTTCTTGATTATTTCTACTTAAAATTTCATGATAACTTTTTGGGAATTGTCCAACAACGGAATCATGCGTACCACATGAAACAAGAGTAACAAATGGTGGAATTTCTGAACGGAAACTATCTTCCGTAAATAATCCTTTATGATATCCTGAGAAATCGGTTCCTGGAGTAACACCTGGAGCTGGAGAGAAGGCTCCAACATATCCAAATAAATCAGGTCTCTTATAACCAATGTAGAGACTGTTACGACCACCCATCGAGAATCCACAAATAGCTGTATTTTCTCTTCCTGTAAGAATAGAATAGTTCGCTTCCATATATGGCATAATACTTCCAACTAAATCATTAATAAAGTTATCATAGCCATCAAAGAATTCTTGATTGAAGGCAGGTGTGACTTCTTTTCCTCCTTCTGGAGCATATTCATTTGGAAGAACGATAATCATTTCTTTAGCTTTACCTTCATTAGCTAAATTGGTTGGAATAGTAATACTACCCATGGTAGCATCTAACATAGAATCTTCATTTCCCATAATACCATGTAATAAATATAAAACAGGATATTTCTTAGATTCATCATAATTTGTCGGAAGAATAATGTTCAATGGACGATCACTATTAGTAGTTTTTGAAGGATAATAAACTTTTTTCGGAGTTGGATATTCAACACCCGATTGTTTAGCAATAGCTTCAGATGGACAAGTATTAACTACCTTAAGTTTACTCATATAATCAGAAGTAATTGTTGAAGTAGCAGTAATTACAGTTGTATTAGTAGTTGTATCAGCAGCAGTCGTATCAACGGTAGTATTATTTTGAGGCTGTTGTTCTAAAATATTTTCTGGAATAATAACGGTAGCATTGTCATTGGTTTGAGTCATACCACACCAATTATTATTTTCAACCCCCCATTCACCATCTTTATCTACGTAGACGACTTCCTTAGTTTCTTTACAACATGGGTAATTTAATTTTGTTGAAAAACATTCATCAGCAGCTGAAACTTTAACAGTCAAAACAACGGTAGCAACTAAAGATAAAATATTAAAAACTTTCATTTTAATTTTTATATATTTATATATTATTATTTAAATAGATTAAAACTATAAAATATTCAAATTTATTTATTAATGATTTGAATGATAAAAATAAAAAAGAAAAAAAGTACCAAAATTTCTATTTATATAAAAAATTTAATTTTACTAAAAAAAAAAAAGCTAAGACATTTAATATTTTAATTAATTTTAAAAAAATTAAGTATTAAATTGAAAGGTACTGATTTTCCTTTTGTAATGCTTAATAAAATTATTTTATTAATTTTATTAATATATAAAGCGAAATTTTAACAAAACAATGAATATTAAATTAAAAAAAAAATTTTTTTTTTGTTTATTTATTTAATATAAAATAAAATTTATTCTAAAATCTTTTTTATTAAAAATATGATAATTTTATATATATTATTAAATTAATTTATTTTTTGAGTATTGATCTCTTTTATTAAATGTGTGTATGTGAATAATAATAAAATAATAGTTGTGAATGGTATATGGATAAAATGATATTAAAAAAAAAAATAATAATAAATAAAAGTAATTTATATTATTTATTTTCATGAGGTATAAAAATTATTTTTATCAATGTATAAAAATTATACTTTATTTAGATAATTATGTATATATATATATTAATAGTAGAATTTTTTATTTATTTCAATTAAAATTTTAGATTATTTTTATATAATTCTATTGTTATTAATAAAAAAAGGTATTACTTTATTAATAACTTAATTTAATAGAACTATGTAAAAATAAAGTATTCCTTTTTTTTTATATATATATATTTATTTTTCAATACACTTTACATACAGAAGAGAACTAAATATAATATAATATAATATATATTTAAATTAAATTCATTTATCATTATAATAAAAGTAAAGTGTTTATCATGACTATTAATATGTAAATATATATATATATAAAAGCACATGAATTTCAATAATTGATACTTTAAAATAAAATAGTAATTATAAAATAAATTCAAAGATCAAAAAAAAAAAAAAAAAAAAAAAAAAAATTATGAATAAATAAAAAAATTAATCATGTCATGGTATCTAAATTTTAAAATATATAGAAAATATAAATATATATATATACTTATATATATGAAAATTGCTATATACTATTACTCTATATATTCATATTTATTATTTATTATCTTCGATGAATTTTTTTTTTTTTTAATTTTCAGTTAATTATTAACGGTTAATATTTAGTATTTGATATAATTAATTTTTTTTATTTTTTTTTTATTTTGTTACGTTTATTTTAACCGCAGGTTTAAAAAAAAAATTATGTATTTTTTATCTATAAATATTGCCGTTTTATATATGAAATTAATTTTTATTATTATATTATTATTATTATTATTATTATTAAAAATTATTATTCATTATTTATTCATCATTATTATTATTTTAGTATAAAAATAAAATTATTGAAATACTGACCTACTATTATATTAGTAATATACTTTATGTGTATAATTACTAATATTATTTTAAATTATGAATTATTTTTCGGTATAATCATTCAAAACTATTACCTTTTTTTTATTTTTTTATGTTTATATTATATTTTAATATCTAGTTTTTCATAAAATTGATTTTTATCCAAAAAAAAGGTTTGATTTGTTTATAATTAATTAATAAACCAATCCTACAGATAATGCTATACCTCTATTTATTTTAAATATATTGTTTTTATATTTAATAGCTTATAACTAGTAATATTTCATACTAACACTTAATAAAATACCAAAATATAAATGAAATTAATATATATATTTATATATATTTATATATTAAAATTTTTATCTTTATAATAATAATAATAATAAATAAAAATAAAAATATGTTTCATGGGATAAACTTTATTTTATAATAAATAAATTAAATATTTTTTTGAATATCTATTGTTTTCTTCTCATTAACTTCAATTATTAATAAAATTAAATTAAATAGTAATATTTTAATAGGAAAATCAACGCCTTTTTTTTTTTTATTTTTTTTTTAACAAATTAAAATCTTCAAAAAAATAATTTATTAAAACATTTCATTTTGGTTTTATATTATCTTTATTTTTATTTTTATGGGTTTTTTTTTTTTTTTAATTAAAATTTAAAATTAAATTCGTATTCTATCCATTTTTAATTTTGTATATAAATGGAAATTTTGATAATTTTTTTTTTTTTTTTTTTTTTCATTCAAATCATTAATAAATAAATTTAATATTTCAGAGTATTAATCTATTTAAATAATATATATATATAAAAATTAAAATGAAAGTTTTTAATATTTTATCTTTAGTTACTTCCGTTGTTTTGACTGTTAAAGCTTCAGCTGCTGATGAATGTTTTTCAACAAAATTAAATTACCCATGTTGTAAAGAAACTAAGGAAGTCGTCTACGTAGATAAAGATGGTGAATGGGGGGTTGAAAATAATAATTGGTGTGGTATGACTCAAACCAATGAGAATGCTACCATTATTATTCCAGAAAATATTTTAGAACAACAGCCTCAAAATAATACTACCGTTGATACGACTGCTGCTGATACAACTACTAATACAACTACTAATACAACTACTAATACAACTGTAATTACTACTGCTCCAACAATTACTTCTGATTATATGAGTAAACTTAAGGTAGTTAATACTTGTCCACCTGAAGCTATTGCTAAACAATCCGGTGTTGAATATCCAACTCCGAAAAAAGTTTATTATCCTTCAAAAACTACTAATAGTGATCGTCCATTAAACATTATTCTTCCGACAAATTATGATGAATCTAAGAAATATCCTGTTTTATATTTATTACATGGTATTATGGGAAATGAAGATTCTATGTTAGATGCTACCATGGGTAGTATTACTATTCCAACCAATTTAGCTAATGAAGGTAAAGCTAAAGAAATGATTATCGTTCTTCCAAATGAATATGCTCCAGAAGGAGGAAAAGAAGTCACACCTGCCTTCAATCAAGAATTCTTTGATGGCTATGATAACTTTATTAATGATTTAGTTGGAAGTATTATGCCATATATGGAAGCGAACTATTCTATTCTTACAGGAAGAGAAAATACAGCTATTTGTGGATTCTCGATGGGTGGTCGTAACAGTCTCTACATTGGTTATAAGAGACCTGATTTATTTGGATATGTTGGAGCCTTCTCTCCAGCTCCAGGTGTTACTCCAGGAACCGATTTCTCAGGATATCATAAAGGATTATTTACGGAAGACAGTTTCCGTGCAGAAATTCCACCATTTGTTACTCTTGTTTCATGTGGTACGCATGATTCCGTTGTTGGACAATTCCCAAAAAGTTATCATGAAATTTTAAGTAGAAATAATCAAGAACATATTTGGTTTGAAATTCCAGGAGCTGATCATGATGGTGTAGCGGTTTCAGCTGGTTACTACAACTTTATTTCGGCTGTCTTTGGTGCTTTGAATTAAGAAGAATCATTATCATTTAATTATATTAATTATAAAAATATTAAAAAATTGATGATATAAAAATAATCTATTTATTTTAAATTAATTTTTTAAAAATCATTTTCGTATATTTAATTAATTTTATACCATTTTCATAATTATTTTGATGATAGAATTACTAATTTATTTCAAAAATAAAAAAAAATATTTAATTAGATTATTCTATTAGATTTTATAAGTTTGATTATTAAAATAATATTTCTTTGTATAATATTTATTAACTCTATATATAAAGTAATATAATATAATTTATATTAAAATTATTAATCGACAATTAAAAAATAAAAATTTCTTAAACAATATATACGTATATATATAAATAATATAATTAAAAGTGTTTTTTATTATTATAAAAATATTTAAAATATCTTATTTTAATTTTTTTAATCTTCTTATTTTATTACAATTATTTGATATTTTATTTTATTATTATATATTTCAATTATATTGATTAAGTTATAATTAAAGTAATAATTTTTTTTTTATATTTTTCAATACAATTTACATATAGAAGAAAACTAAATATAATATATATTTATATTAAATTTATTTATCATTAGAATAAAGGTAAAGTGTTTATCATGACTATTAATACGTAAATATATATATATATATAAAAGCACATGAATTTCAATAATTGAAACTTTAAAATAGTAAAATAGTAATTATAAAATAAATTCAAAGTTCTATAAAAAAAAAAAAAAAAAAAAAAAAAAAGAATAATAAATAAATAAATAAATAAATAAAATTAATCATGTCATAGAATCTAAATTTTAAATATATAGAAAATATAAATATATATATATATATATGAAAATTGTTATATATTATTACTCTATTTATTCATATTTATTATTTATTATCTTTGATGAATATTTTTTTTTCTAAATTTTAGTTAATAATTAACGGTTAATATTTAGTATTTGATATAATTAATTTTTTTATTTTTTTTTTTATTTTGTTACGTTTATTTTAACCGCATGTTTAAAAAAAATTATGTATTTTTTATCTATAAATATTGCCGTTTTATATATGGAATTAATTTTTATTATTATTATTATTATTAAAAATTATTATTCATTATTTATTCATTATTATTACTATTCATTATTATTGTTATTATTGTTATTATTTTAGTATAAAAATAAAATTATTGAAATACTGATCTAATATTATATTAGTAACATACTTTATGTGTATAATTACTAATATTATTTTAAATTATGAATTATTTTTCGGTATAATCATTCAAAACTATTATCTTTTTCTTTTTTTTTTTTTTTTCATTTATGTCTATATTATATTTAAATATCTAGTTTTTCATAAAATTGATTTCTATCCAAAAAAAAAGGTTTGATTTGTTTATAATTAATTAATAAACCAATCCTACAGATAATGCTATACCTCTATTTATTTTAAATATATTGTTTTTATATTTAATAGCTTATAACTAGTAATATTTCATACTAACACTTAATAAAATACCAAAATATAAATGAAATTAATATATATATTTATATATATTTATATATTAAAATTTTTATCTTTATAATAATAATAATAATAAATAAAAATAAAAATATGTTTCATGGGATAAACTTTATTTTATAATAAATAAATTAAATATTTTTTTGAATATCTATTGTTTTCTTCTCATTAACTTCAATTATTAATAAAATTAAATAGTAATATTTTAATAGGAAAATCAACGCCTTTTTTTTTTTTATTTTTTTTTTAACAAATTAAAATCTTCAAAAAAATAATTTATTAAAACATTTCATTTTGGTTTTATATTATCTTTATTTTTATTTTTATGGGTTTTTTTTTTTTTTTAATTAAAATTTAAAATTAAATTCGTATTCTATCCATTTTTAATTTTGTATATAAATAGAAATTTTGATAATTTTTTTTTTTTTTTTTTTTTTCATTCAAATCATTAATAAATAAATTTAATATTTCAGAGTATTAATCTATTTAAATAATATATATATATAAAAATTAAAATGAAAGTTTTTAATATTTTATCTTTAGTTACTTCCGTTGTTTTGACTGTTAAAGTTTCAGCTGCTGATGAATGTTTTTCAACAAAATTAAATTACCCATGTTGTAAAGAAACTAACGAAGTCATCTACGTAGATAAAGATGGTGAATGGGGGGTTGAAAATAATAATTGGTGTGGTATGACTCAAACCACTGATAGTGCTACCGTTATTATTCCAGAAAATATTTTAGAACAACAGCCTCAAAATAATACTACCGTTGATACGACTGCTGCTGATACAACTACTAATACAACTACTAATACAACTGTAATTACTACTGCTCCAACAATTACTTCTGATTATATGAGTAAACTTAAGGTAGTTAATACTTGTCCACCTGAAGCTATTACTAAACAATCCGGTGTTGAATATCCAACTCCAAAAAAAGTTTATTATCCTTCAAAAACAACTAATAGTGATCGTCCATTAAACATTATTCTTCCGACAAATTATGATGAATCTAAGAAATATCCTGTTTTATATTTATTACATGGTATTATGGGAAATGAAGATTCTATGTTAG
This sequence comes from Neocallimastix lanati (nom. inval.), assembly GCA_016946835.1. Classification (NCBI taxonomy): domain Eukaryota; kingdom Fungi; phylum Neocallimastigomycota; class Neocallimastigomycetes; order Neocallimastigales; family Neocallimastigaceae; genus Neocallimastix; species Neocallimastix lanati (nom. inval.). Next base: position 750,908 of record JACVTC010000039.1, on the reverse strand, counting down.
ATGCTACCATGGGTAGTATTACTATTCCAACTAATTTAGCTAAAGAAGGTAAAGCTAAAGAAATGATTATCGTTCTTCCAAATGAATATGCTCCAGAAGGAGGAAAAGAAGTCACACCTGCTTTCAATCAAGAATTCTTTGATGGCTATGATAACTTTATTAATGATTTAGTTGGAAGCATTATGCCATATATGGAAGCGAACTATTCTATTCTTACAGGAAGAGAAAATACAGCTATTTGTGGATTCTCGATGGGTGGTCGTAACAGTCTCTACATTGGTTATAAGAGACCTGATTTATTTGGATATGTTGGAGCCTTCTCTCCAGCTCCAGGTGTTACTCCAGGAACCGATTTCTCAGGATATCATAAAGGATTATTTACGGAAGATAGTTTCCGTGCAGAAATTCCACCATTTGTTACTCTTGTTTCATGTGGTACGCATGATTCCGTTGTTGGACAATTCCCAAAAAGTTATCATGAAATTTTAAGTAGAAATAATCAAGAACATATTTGGTTTGAAATTCCAGGAGCTGATCATGATGGTGTAGCGGTTTCAGCTGGTTACTACAACTTTATTTCAGCTGTCTTTGGTGCTTTGAATTAAGAAGAATCATTATCATTTAATTATATTAATTATAAAAATATTAAAAAATTGATGATATAAAAAAAAACTATTTATTTTAAATAAATTTTATTAAGATCATTTTCGTATATTTAATTAATTTTATACCATTTTCATAATTATTCAGTTGATAGAATTATTTATTTTTTTTTTTTTTTATTTATATATTTAGTAAATATAATTAATAAATTTAGATAAACTAAGTTATTATATACATTATTCTAAAAAATTAAAAGTAATATATTTATTTTAAATTATTACTCAAAACATAAAATAAAAATATTTTTCCAAAAAAAAAAAAATATATATATATATATATATTAAATTAGGTGTTTCGCATTATTATCATTATAAATTTATAATAAGTACTTTTAACTGTGTTAAATTTGAACGATTAACTAATTTTTTTTTTATTTAAAAAAAAAAATTATATACATTTATTCTTTGATAATATTATAAATATTTATAATTCAGTAGAAAATAATTTTTATTTTTTTTTAAAAAAATTCTATATTATCATATCATAAAAATAAATCATTTTTTTATTACTATTATTATATTATAATTATTTTATCTAACGGCATGTCAATAATGTTTAATAAGCTATTAATATACCAACTATGATACTATTTACATTAATCTAAAAAATTAAAATAATATATTTATTTTAAATTATTACTCAAAACATATAATAGAATAAAAAAAAAAAAAAAAAAAAAAAAAAGATGATAATGATATTATGATATTTAAAATTTAAATAAACCAAAAATATATAATACATATAATTAGATAGATAATAAAAAAGTAATATTTAATTTAAAATATAAAAATAAAATTTATTCCTATATTAAATTATTAACGGTTAAATTAATAATTGAAAATATCATTAAAATGAAAAGAAAAAAATTTTTTAATTATTATTGTCATAATTTTATTATAAGGAATGGTAAAATAAAAATAATATATTTTTATCATAAACAAACATTAACCGTTTTATACTAAAAATATTATCATATAAAGAAATATTAACTTTTAATTTATAATTTTTTTCTTTGTTGTTGATATGTTTTTTATTAAAAAATTTAGGAGTTTAGTTTTATTTATTTATTTATTTATTTATATTCATTTTAATTATTTATGCATTTATACTAATAATAAATTTATTTATTTTAATTGATGTATTGTTTATCGTTTTATTAAATATTTTAATTCTAGGATTATTTCATATGTCTCTGACTATCTAACTATTCTTGGATTAAAAATTTATTTGTTATATATTAATATAACAAATAATAATAAATAATAAAAAAAAATTTTTTTTTCAAGTATTAATAAAATTTTAATGATAAATATGACCGATCATGATATAATAATTATTGATGATAAAAATAACAATAATAAAACAACTATTTGGAAATTTTTAAAGTAACAAATAATAATAAAATTTTTCATTAATAATATTAATGAAAAATTTTATATATACATACATGTATATATATGTATATATATGTATATGTTTATGTAGATGTATATTTTTTTTTAAAAAAATGTGGATAAATCCTTTTTAAAAATAAATATATATATTGTATATAATATTTTAAAATTTTTTAGTTTTCTTATATTTTCGTTTTTTCTTTTATTCTTTTTTTTTTTTTTTTTATAATTATATAATAATGTAAATATATAAAATTTCAATTTCCCACATAAAAGAAAATTCAGTTTATAATAATGATGATTTATGCTTTATTAAAAAAAAAATAAAATAAAATAAAAAAGGGTCATATTTCTACACTACAAATATAATTTATTAAAAAAAATAATAAAAATTTAATACCCTAATTCTAAAAAAAAATAATTAATAATAATAATTATATTCATTAATAATATTTTTGTACCAATTTATATATTTTTAATTGTAAAAAATTAAATTATAACAGTACATAACAATTAATAATATTACAATATTATAATATAAACTTCAGTACATAATAATTAATATAACAAGAAGTATAATAATTATAATAAAAGTATAATTATATTAATAAACATATAAACATATAAATAAATAAAAATAAGTTTAAAAAAATAGTAAATAAATACATAAATAATAAATAAATAATTATATAGGAATTTTACTTTACTAATTTATTATTATTTTTCTATTATTTATTTATTAATAAAAATTTTTTTTTAAACTTATTTTTATTTATTTATATGTTTATATGTTTATTAATATAATTATTACTTTTATTATAATTATTATTTATTACTTAACAATTATTATTTAATATTTAATAATTATTAAAGTCACATTTTAATATATTCATTTTGTTTAAATAAAAATAAAGTACAATTAAAAAAAAAAAAATTTATTAAGTACAATTAACACTAAAATTATTTCTTTTAATTAAGAATAGTAGAATAATAGTAGAATAATAATAATTTAATACAATACCTTTTTCAAAAGTATTACAAAAAAAAACTAAAAAAAAAAAAAAAAAAAAAAAAAAAAAAAAAAAAAGAAGAAGCATCGTTAATGATTTTAAATTTATTATCAGAGAATATCTAATGGTATCTATTATAAAATATTAAGAAATGTAAATAAAAACTTGAATCAAGATTTAAAAAAAATCAAAATAAAAAATAAAAAACAAATCTTTTCCATTATTAAATATAATAAAACTTAACTTTCAAACAAATAATTGAATTTTTTTTTTTTTAATTTACTTTCATTTATCTTTATTTAAATCTATTTTTATTATTATATTTTAAATAATTTTAAATTTACATTAAATATAATGGATACAAATGAAATAAAGTGAAATAAAGGATTAAATTTTTTTTTTCTTGTTACTTCCTAAGATAGAATTATTTGTTTTTAAAATAAATAAATAATAGATAAATAAATAATTAATATGTAAATTAATTAAATTTTTAATAATTAAAAAATATATATATAAATAATTATTATAACTATTATTATAATAAATAACTTTAAATAATAAATAAATAAGCAATAAATAATAAATAATAAATAAATAAGCAATAAATAATAAATAATAAGTAATAAATAATAATTAATGATTAATAAATAATAAATAATAAATAAAATAATGGAATACCAAATAATAAATAATAAATAATAATAAATAATAAATAATAAATAATAAATAATTGAATAATAAATAATAAATAATAAATAATAAATAATAAATAATAAATAATAAATAATAAATAATAATTAATAATTAATAAATAATAAATAATAAATAATAAGTAATAAATAATAATTAATGATTAATAAATAATAAATAATAAATAAAATAATGGAATACCAAATAATAAATAATAAATAATAATAAATAATAAATAATAAATAATAAATAATTGAATAATAAATAATAAATAATAAATAATAAATAATAAATAATAAATAATAAATAATAAATAATAAATAATAAATAATAAATAATAAATAATAAATAATAAATAATAAATTATAAATAATTAATAATAAATAAAATAATGGAATACCAAATAATAAATAATGGAATACAAATAGTAAACAATAAAACAAAGCATATATTATTAAATATAAATATAAACAATAATATATATATTATATATTATTATTAAATATATAATAATATTAATAATTTGTTTAAAATAATAAATAATAATAGAAATATTAATTATAAACTTTAATTTATTCATATTTTTTTTTTTTTTTGTAAAAAAAAAAAAAAAACAAATCAAGAGAGAGTTTAAAAATAATAAAAATAAAAAAAAAAAAAAAAAAGAATCGAATTTTGCTAAAATAAGAAATTGAAATATGAAAACAAAGCCCATAATGAAAAATATATCAGCTTATTTAAGCATAAATAAATATAAAAGTATTTCCTCTAATAGTTAATATAAAAAATTGTTATAATTCGAAGAAAAAAAATTTGAAAGTTTGTTAAAATAAAGAGTTATTCATATAAAAAGTATAAAAAATTGAAACTTATTAAATCTGTTTATTAATAAAAATAATAAAAAAATTAATATTAATCATTGGCAATAGTTAAATTTTAATTATAAAAAAAAAATTATTTTTATACTAATATTAATTATAATTATTGAATTACTTTAATATCATTTATATATATAAATGATATTAAAACATATATATATATGTTTTAATTAATAAAATTTGGAATTTATATTTATATAATTTATTATTATTATTATTATTATTATTATATTTTTTCAAACAATATGGAATAAATATTACTATTATTATTATTTTAATTTAAATGATTTTTTTTTATATTTTTTTTATATTTTTTTTTTGTAGTTGAATTATTCTATAAAGTTTATACTATATAATATGGTATAATTTGAAATAATTAAAAAGGAGTAGAAATAAAAATAATTAAAAATAATTATTGGTTTTATTATTATATTGAGGTAATGTGTATCAAATAGTGAATATGCATAGTAGATAAAAATATATCAATAGATATAAAATAAAAATAGATGTCACTAACGTTTTTTAAAAAATATATATATATATATTTATATATTTTCTTTTAAATGTTCTATTTATATATATTAATATATATATATATTTATTTTTTATAATATTTTTTATTTCTTTAAAATTGATGTATTAATTTTTTTTTAGTTTAATTTTTCTCTTCTACCTTTTTTCTTTTTCTTTTTTAATAAAAAAATATATAAATATTAATTTTATTATTATTATTATTATTATTATTATTTATTATTTATTATTACTATTATAACTATTATTCATTATTATAATAATAATGAATAATAGTTATAATAGTAATAATAGTTATAATAACTATTATTCATAATTACTTATTATTATTCATTATTATTAATTTTATTATTCATTTTCTATTTCTTTTTTTTATTATTTACAGAATGTGATACAAATTTGTATTAATAACATTTGAATTTTCTAATTATTAAATAGTATATACATTATTTGTTGTGTAATCTTAAAATATTATTAAATTAATGTATACAATTTAAAATAACGTATAAAAATGATATATAACCTAAATACAATAATTCTATTTTTTTTTATTACTTATTTATTAGGGTTATATAATTTCTAATTATTATAAAGTAACGAAAGAATTCAAAGAGAATTCTTAGGAATCCAAACTTTATATTTATTTAAAAAATAAAGATCGATCTTTTAATTTATCATTAATAATAATAACTAATAAAATAAAAAAAGTATAATATAATAAAAAGGTGATTTTTATAATGATTTTTTAAAGATTAGAATAATAGAATGTACGAAATGACCGATTCTAATTTATCCACAATTAAAGAAATTTAATTAATTATATAGAAACTTTTTGAGGCAATGTACAATTGTTTACTTTATAAAAGATGTAGTAATATATATTAATAATAGTTATCATTTTAATTCTTATTATAAGAATTAAAAATAAGTAATAATATATATTTAAATTTTGATGATGATTATTATTAGTATTATTTAATTATTTAATTATTTAATTATTTAATTATTTAACTATTTAATTATTTAATTATTTAATTATTTATTTATTATTTATTATTTATTATTTATTATTTATTATTTATTATTTATTATTTATTATTTATTATTTATTATTTATTATTTATTATTTATTATTTATTATTTATTATTTATTATTTATTATTTATTATTTATTATTTATTATTTATTATTTATTATTTTTTATTCAATTATTTATTATCAATTATTTATTATTTATTATTTATTATATATGAAAACCACTTCAAAAAAGCTGTATCATAAGCATCTACTTGTTTAATTTAATTTATTTATTTTCTATTCTACATATTTTTAATGATATCAATGAACAATCGTATTAAATATAATATTACAGTTATATAATTATTGATAATAATAATTTAATATAAATAATATTCAATAAATAATTATAATAAATAATAATTATAATAAATAAATAATAATGATAATAATATAATAAAGAATATATAATATGTATAATTTTTTTTTTTTGTATTTAATTATTAATTTAAAAAAAAGGGGGGGATTTATAAAAGATATACAAAATAAAGTAGTATTTTTTATTCCTTTTCAGTCATCATTCCCATCATAACAATGAAAAAATAAAAGATATATATATTTTACTAATGCATAATTAATTCTTGGCTTTTTTTTTTTTTAAAAAATATTTTTGTAAAAAATTTTACCTTTGAATTATGTATACATATATGATACATTACATTACATTTTAATTTTTTTTCTTTTTAGTTAGGATAGGTAAGCCATAAAAAAGAATAAAAACTTTATTATTCTTTTTTTTTATTTTATATTTTTCATATTTTTATATTTTACTGCAGATGATTTAAAAAAAATTTTTTTTAATATATATTAACTGTATAGTCAATGATCAATAATAATAATAATAATAAATAATAATAATTAATAATAAATAATAATAATAATTAATAATAATAAATATAATAATAATTAATAATAATAATAAATAATAATAATAATAAATAATAATAATTAATAATAAATAATAATAATAATTAATAATAAATAATAATAAATAATAATAATAATAATTAATAATAATAAATAATAATAATAATAATTAATAATAATAATAATAATAAATAATAAATAATATATAATGAATAATAATAAATAATAATAATAATAAATAATAATAAAAACAGTGATCAAGTTATCATGTGAAGGATATCCATATTAGCCATTTTACCAAGGATGAGATTTTGGTAATTATTTTTCTTTAGGATAATATTAAAATTTCATTACCAATAAACGTTACAAAATAAAGTAATGTAAGCCACTCATAAATACTCTCAAAGAATTCTGTTTTTTTTTTTTTTTTTTTTAAAAATTTTTTTTTGAAACTTATCATCCTATTTGAATCTTGTCTCTCCATGTGATGTTCTCTCAAAAAGGTTATTATTATCCTTTAAATATCAATAAAACAAAACGAAACAAAACAAACAAGCAAAAAAAAGGTTAATAAAAATTTTGATACTCAAGGAGCTGGCTTTAAATTTTTTATCAATTTAATTTTTTAAATTTTCATATATACTTGTTAATTGGGATAAATATTAAATAAATCAAAGACTATTACAATATTTAATGAAAGTATTTTTGATATCAATATTATTAATTTAAGGATTAGATATCAAACGAAAAGAAGTTTTTTTTTTTTTTTTTTTTTTTTTTTTTTTAAATGGAAATTATTAAATTATTGATATTTTACTATAAATTAAATATAATTTATTATCAGTTGTTTAATTTTTTAATTATGTGTTAACTTTTTCCTTCTTTTTTTTTTTTTTAATACTTTGATTTTTCAATTTTTATTAAAGAGCTAAAATATTGTGAATATATATATATATGCAATAGAAATAAGGATAATAAAACAATATATATATATATGCAATAGAAATAAGGATAATAAAACAAAATCTCGATATATAATTTTATTAAAAGTATTAAATTGTATAATAACTTTTTAGTTTTTTTAAAAATAAAATAAAGATCATATAAATAAATTTTATATATTATTTTTTTTTAATATTTAATATTTTATTTAATTTATAATTAATTGAAATATATATATTTAATATTATTCATTTCAATAATGTAACAATGATATAAATATCACGTCACTATATGAACTCATGTTTTATTTATTCTCTAAAAATAATTAGAATAGGACAATAACATATATCTATGTATTAAAAAATAATTTATGTCTTAATCATGTTTATGAAAATAATAAAAAAAATAAAATAAATGTTTTTCTTGTAATTTTAATGAAACTATCTATTTATTAATTTGTATAGTAAAAGGATGATATTTAATAATATTAAATAATAAAAATAGACATAAAAGTCATTATCCATTAAATAATTAAAGTTTATATCACGTTATTAATACATGATAAAAAGGTTAAAGAAGAAAGAAGAAAGCTATATCTCAAAAATAAAAAAAAGTTTATTTTATAATAAAAAAGATTTTAATCATAATATATTAATTTTTAATTACAAAAATTGTTATTTATCTTTATTGTATATAAGTATCTTTTCAAATATATAATTAAAAATAGTAAAATAAAAATTTAAAAATATATTTAATTATAAGATACGATTAAATTAAAATTTATAATAATAATAATAATAATAATAAAAATAATAATAAAAATAAAAATAAAAATAATAAAAAAATACTCCAATGTATTAAATATAAAATATAAATTTAATATAAAACAATATTTTATTTCTTTTATTATTATTATTATTATTATTATTTTGATATTTTATAGAAATACATCATTTTCTTTATTTATTATAAGATGTTTACATATTTTTTGATTGAAAAGTTAATATATTAAAAATTTAATAATTTTTTTATTTAATAATTCTTTGTTATTTTATTCTTTTTTTTTTTTTTTCTTTATATTTTATTACAAAAAAATTATATTAATATTATTAATATTTACATAATATGATAAGATTTTTTTTAATCATCATCATTTTTTTATTTTTATTATTTTTTATTTTTATTATTTTTTATTTTTATTATTTTTTATTTTTATTATTTTTTATTTTTATTATTTTTTATTTTTATTATTTTTTATTTTTATTATTTTTTATTTTTATTATTTTTTATTTTTATTATTTTTTATTTTATTATTTTTTAATAATTTTTTATTTATTATTAATTAATTTTTTTTAAACATTCAACATATTAATTAAATATTCTAAAAATAATTATTATAAATTAATTATTCAATTTATTATTTATCACATTTTCATTATGATGATTAATTAATATAATACCAAGAGAGCTTCATTTCATATAAAATTAATATTGACTATAAATAATAATAAATTAATAATATAGAATAAAATAAAATAAAATAAATATTAAATGTAATAATATAAAAGAACAAGTGTATAAAATAAAATAAAATAAAATATTGAATGTAATAATATAAAAGAACAAGTGTATAAAATAAAATAAAATAAAATAAAATAAAATAAAATATTGAATGTAATAATATAAAAGAACAAGTATATAAAATAAAATAAAATAAAATAAATATTAAATATTAAATTAAGAATAATTAAGAATAAAAAAAAAATAATAATTAACAATTAAGAATAAAAAATAATAATAATTAAAAATGAAAAAAAAAATAAAAGAAAATAAAAATTAAATATATTATATAAATACTATTATAAAGTAATATTTTTCTTATCTAAAGTTTAATATTTATTATTATATTTATTGTATATATATATATATTTTTTGTAGCATTAATAATTAAACACTACGATATATCAATATTTTTTGTTTTATAATTTTGTTTTAAGGCTTTTTTTATATTTAATAATTTTAATTATTAATGAGAGATTTATTTAAAAATTTTAATATTTAATAAAATACTTTTAACAATTATTCCATATTCATATAATGTTTAATATTATTATAACTTAAATTATAATAATTATTTTAATTATTTTAATAATAATAATAAAAAAATAATTATACGATTATTAATTTTACTTTTTTTAATCATTATTAAATTTTATTTTGATTTTTTCTTTATATATTATTTTAGTTGAAAGTTGGTTTAATTTGAAGGAATAGATAGAAAAAGAAATTATGGATATAATTATCTTAAAAAAAAAAAAAAAAAAAGAAGAGAAAAAAGATTATAAAAAATATATATTATTATATATAATGTTAAAAACAAAAAGGAATGCATCAATAATTAATGATCATTCCTTAATTAATATATATATATAAAATTGTAAAATATAAAATATAATCCATAGCTTATTTTGATAAAGTTCATAATATTTAATAATATAACATATCTTTACCGCTAATATTAATAATTATAAAAATAAAAAATAGTTACATAGGGATAATTAGATAATAAATAGTAACGAAATATTAAATAAGCAAATAATAAATAAATCATAAATAAATCATAAATAAATAAATAAATAAATATTTAAATAATAAATAATTAAAATATAAATACCATGAAAGATAAGAGGATAAATCAAGGGTTTAAGTATTTCATTATTATTTAATATTACTATTAATTAACATTAATTATTTAATTAATAATAAAATCAAACTTTTTTTTTTTTTAATTTTATTTTGTCAATAAACCGTAAATTTTACATTTACCTATAATAATAATAATTATAATAATAATAATAATAATAATATTATTATTATTATTATTATATTTATTATATTTAATATATTTATTATATTTATTATATTTATTATATTTATTATTATTATTACTTTATAGTTAATTAATTTCTCTTTTTTTTTTTTTTTTATTTTTTTTTTTTTTACCCTTAGGTATAAATGAAAACCACCCTTTAATAAAATCCTTCATAATTATAAATAAATGAATAAATGAATAAATGAATAAATTATTAAATAAATAAATTAATAAATGATTGAATAGATAAATAAATAAATAAATAAATAAATAAATAATAAATTAATATATTAATAATTAAATAATACAAAAGAATATATAATACTATATTATATTGTATATAAATTGTATGTAAAATTTTTGCTTTATTTTTATTTTTTTTTTTTTTTTGAGTTTACCTTTGGATAGTGACATTTTTATAGAATTATAATAGTAATATATTTTCTTGTTATTAAAACAATATATTATTTATTAATATCTAGTATACTTGAATATATGTATTATATTTCGTATTCTCTAATATCAAAATTTATTCAATTTCTTTTGAAATGTTAAATATACTATTCTATATAATGTTAATAATATTAGAATAAATTGAGATATATTTCAAAATTTCAAAAAAATTTATAACAATTTAATTATAATATTTTATTATATTAAATACATATATAAATAATATATATAATATATAATTATAATTAATTTTGAAGTCTGTATTGTTTACAAAAATTCAAATTCTGTGACTTATTATTATATATTATAATATATATTTAAAATATATTATTTTATTAATTAAATAGTTAATAAAAATGTTTATGATTTTCTATTCTAAATATTATATTAAATGATTATTACGAATTAAAATTTAACAAAAAAATATTTAAATCAATTGACTGTTTATTTATGCAATTGTATATTTTAATATATATACAACAATATATTTAATTCAAATGAAATAAGTGTATTATTTATACTTTGAAGATATGATTTTTTAAAAGTAAAAGAATGATAAATATAATAAAAGTAATATAAAAATATAATATAATATATTGAATAAATATATTATAATATATGAAATATACAAATGTTCATTTCTACATAATATGATATTCTAATATATATTAGAATATAGTATTTATATATTACATAATATATATGATATATATTAAGTCTATTTATATAATTTAATTAAAAATATTTTAATAAAAAAAATTTCATTTAATAATAAAAAAAATAAAAGAAAATAATAAAAATAATGAAAAACTTTCTATTTTATTTTATTTTATTTTTTTTTTCAACAAAAATTTTTATTCTTCTTTTAATAATTTATTTTAAAATTTATATATAAATTTACTTGGAAGGAAATTTGCAATAAAGTATTTATAAGATTTATATAATAATAATAATAATAATAATAATAAAAAAAAAAAAAAAAAAAAAAAAAGAAAATTTAAAATAATCTAAAATAATATTATTTAATAACTAATTTAATTTATATCGTTATTTTTATATGAAATTAAATTTAGACTATAACAAGAAAAAAAAAAAAAAAGAATATAAATATTTAAGTTTACTTCAGATTTTTTTCTTTCTATTTTATAATTATAAATGAAAAAGAAAAATAAGCCTTTAAATATTTAAGAAAGACTATATATAATTAATTGGAAAAAGAATAAAACAATAAATCTTACAATATTTTATTTTTCATGAAATGATTATTACACCAGTAATAAAGTAAGAAATAAAAAATATATTTAAAAACAATAATAATATCGATAAATATTAAAAAATAAGTTGGTAAGTATTTTTTTTTTTTTTTTCTTTAAAAATATTTATAAATGTATATATATATATATATATATATATATAATTTAATACATATAGATAAAATAATAAATTATATAGAAATCAAAATATTTAAAGATATTGAATATTAATTTTTTTTTTTTATTCTTATTTTTATATTTTTCATTTTATATGTTTATTAAATAAAAATATTAATTTTTTTTGACTTTGTATCTGTATTTCATAACCAAAGTATTATAATACGAACATAAAATATAAGAAAAAAAAATTTTAATGAAGTAAATTAAAAAGGAAAATAGAATAAAATTTTTATAAAACAATAAAAAAAAAAAAAAAAAAGCTGATTTATAGACATTAAATAAAAATATTATATTTAATATAAATAAATATAGAATATTAAAGAAAAATTGTTTTAATATCAATTTTTTCTTTTATTTTTTCAACATATTTGAAGCATAAAACATAGAATAATTTAGATAAAAAAAAAAAAGAAGAAAAAACTACCATTTTATTAACATTGATCTTTATACTTCATAAAAAACCCCACAATAATCTTTAAAATAATAATCGTTAAACTAATTTTTTAATTAAATCAAAATAGATTATTTCTTTAAAAAATATATATATATATTTACATATATTCATTGAAGAAAACAAATAAAATTAAAATTAATAAATAAAAACCCTTAATTATTTAAAAGCTTTATTTAAATAATTTTAGCATTTTTATTTATTTGCCAATTAAATTAAATTGAATTAAAAAATAAATTTAAAAGTAATAATAAATATATTTAAGTACAAAACATTTTAATACACTTATAATATAATCAACTCTCTTAAGTTCTATAAAAAAAAAAAAAAACTTTATTAAAGCTATTAATTTTTTCACCAAATAATAAAAATAGTATAAAGGGAAAAGATTAAAATATAAAGCATAAATAAAGTAATATAATATAAAAAAATTAATAGTAATAAATATTTAAAAAATAAAAAATAATTTAAAATTTCAAAATAATAAAAGTATAAAATAATATTATAAATTATTAATATAATTAATAAATTAATAAATATAATAAATATTAATTAAATTAAAAAAAAAATAAGAAATTTTAAACAACAAAATAAAATAAAAAAAAAAAGTAACACATATTTAAATAGATATTTTGAATAAAAAAAGAAACAAACAAACAAACAAACAAAAAAAAAAAAAAAAAAATGAGTTCTAGTAATACTTTAAAACCTCATAAGGAGGATAATAAGACTACAGTTAAAAACCGTCCATTGTCAAATTCATTTAATGAAATTACTAATTCAGCGGCTAAAAAAGATCATGGTAAATAAAGAAAAAAGTTAAAAATTTAAAAATTAGATAAATATGTATTTATATCTTTTTTTTTCTCAATTTTATTTATTTGTTTATTTATTTTTTTTTTTACTAATATACTTTTTTAATAATTTTTTTGTTTATATAATCTATATATGTATCTACATAAATAAATATTTTTTTTTTCTTTTTTTTTTTTTTTTTCTAAAAAAAAGAACTTTATTATTTTAAAAGTTATTCAGGTCTTACTGAAACTGAACTTTTTATTTTAAGAAAAACTGCTTATGCAAATCTTAGAAACCAATTTCGTTCAATAAATCAATCTACTGTTGATAGTTCTTCACATAAAAACTCATCATCAAATATATCTATAAATAAAAATGATTCTAAAAGTTCATTGACAACAGATAAACAAAACTTAAATAATCATAATGCTTCTTCATCACTACCTGGTAAAGATTTCCGTGAAACCATCATAAAAAGTTTAGAAAGTGTAAGTAAGGGACGTAATAATAAGAAATGGAAGATATTTTCTAAAAAGGATAAAAAGAGAGAAGTTTTTGGTGTACCATTGGTTACCTCTTTAGACTATGCTTTTGTATATATTGATCCGAATGAAAAATGTAATAATAAGAAGCTTCCAATTATTGTTTATGAATGTATCAATTTTTTAAGAAAGAATGGTTTATCTAAAGAAGGTATTTTCCGTGTTAATGGTTCAGAGCGTCGTATTAATAGTTGTGTAAAGATATTTAATGAAAGTGCTGGTTATGGCTTTGGTTATAATTTCGAAGGAATGAATATTTTTGATGTTGCTAGTCTACTTAAACTCTATCTTCGTCAACTTCCAGAACCTTTAATTCCATTCTGTCTTTATACCACTTTTTTAGATGTTGTAAAATATATTCCAGATACTTGTGAAAGAACTAAAGCTTTCCAATATCTTTTCGTATTATTACCATCAGCACATCTTGTTGTATTAGAAATTCTTTTACAATTCCTTTCAGAAGTTACTGAACATTTTGAAGTGAACCATATGAATGCTCATAATTTAGCTTGTATTTTTGCTCCAAATCTTCTTCGTTCTAAGGAAAGTGCTTCCAGTAATAGTAATAATATTCTTACTCTTGCTTCCTCTGAGGAATATGAAGTAGCTCTTCAAGTTATTGAATTCCTTATTGATCATAAAGATAAACTTTTTATTACTTCTTCGGAAGTCAAACCATTCCAACTATTTGATAATTTTGAAAAAGACCCAATAGCTTTGGATAAGGAGGATGGTCCTTTAGAAGGAATTAATTCTCTTTCTGTTTCTGATTTTACAACCTTTCAAAAAAGTAATAATATAATGGATGATAAATTAATTACCCCAAAAAGTAATTTAAAATATAATAATACTGATAATAATAATACAGTTCAAGTAAAGAATGGTATTAAAATTGAAATAACGAATTCTAATCAAGAAGAAATTATAAAAGGAAAAAAAGATGTTAAACAACAACAAGAAATAAAAAAAACTAATATAAAGTCAGAGTTATTAGAAAATAATTCTAATAAAAATTCGAATATGGAGACACTTTCTTCTTTAAGTAATAGTAAAGTTAATCAAGGTAAACTTAATCATCCATCTGTAACTCCTATAACTATAAATAATAAAACAAATATTAATGATTATGGTTTACCATCCCCAGGTTATGATGATTCTTCCATATCTAATGAATCACTATCGACAAATAGTAATAATAACCAAAAAGAAAATAATAAAGGAGAAATGCCATCACCAGAAATGATAGATAAAAATTCAAATAATGATCAAAATTATCCATCAAATGTTATGAATTTAGCTCAAAAAAATAAGGAAAAAACTGATTTATCCTTTTTATCTCCATTATCAACACCAACACAACCAATAATTAGTATACCTACTCCACCAAAAACTACACCATCCGTTGTTTAAAATAAAATAAATTAATAATATATAAAAAAAAAAATTAAATATTAATAATTTATATATATATATATTAAAAAAAAAAAAAAAAAAAAAAAAAAAAAAAAAAAAAAAAAAAGAAAAAGAAAAAAAATTTTACAATATATATATATATTTATAAAATTTTAATAATAATTTACTCATAATTACAACCATTTTTTTTTATAAATATATATATATATATAAATATATATTATATATCTTTTTTTTTTTTTTTTTTTTTTTTTTTTTAAAATTTTTTTTTTTTTTTTTCTTAATCTTCATTTTTATATTATCTATATAAATACTTTATCTAAAAATTTATTTTTTTTTTTTAAAAAAAAAGTTTAATCAAATATATATATTAATACTATACATAAAAGAAATATATATTACAAATTAAATAATTATTAACAATGTTATAAGATATATTTATTATTAATTATTGAAATAAAAAAAAATTATAAAAAAAATTTTTTTTTTTTTTTTTATTTCAAATCATATCATATATATATAAAATATATAAATTTATTTTTTTTTCTTAATTATAATAAAAATATATATATAATACAAATTCAAGCATTTTGTATATTTTTATTTTTATTTTTATTTTTTTGAAAAAATATTTAACATTGTAAATTATTATTTTTTTTATTGTATTTTATTTTATTTTTTATTTTTATTTTTTTTTTTTTAAAAAAAAGAACCTTTTTTCCTATGATACATTAAATATTTTTAAATAGATAAAAAAAAAAAAATATTATTAAAAAAAATTTTTTTTTTAATACTTAATTTTTAAAATATATATAAATATATATATATATATATATATTTTCTTCTTCTTTTTTTTTTTTTTTATAAATAATAATAATAATAATAATAATAATAATAATAATAATAATAATAATAATAATAATAATAATAAACAAAAAAAAAAAAAAAAAAAAAAAAACTTTTTTTAAAATTATAAATATATCTATAATTTCTTATTAATATAATAGAATTATATAGAATAAAAAAGTAATAATAATGTAATAATAATAATAATTTTTTTTTTTTTTTAAATGAAATTAGTTGTATTTAAAGAAATACTGGTTGTTTAAAAGAAATGTTGATTATTTAAATGAAAAAAAAAAAAAAAAGGTTTAGTTTAGTGTGTTGTTTACTTCCTTATATATATATATATATATATAAAGATAAAAAAAAAAAAAAAAAAAAAAAAAAGAAACCTTTAAAGGATCTAGGCCTTATCTAGAGTATTTAAATTTTATATTGATATTAGATCAATCATCTAAGACATAGTCATAAAGTTAAAGATAAAAAGGTATAAATAAGAATAAATTAAAATATAATAAATTTTTTTTTTTTTTTTTTTTTTTTTTTTTTAATATTAACGTATAAACGAACAATTGTCATCATCATTATCATCATCATCATAAATCAACAATTACATAAATAAAAAAGAATAACTCAATAATATACTTTAGAAAGGAACTTTTTTATTTATTTATTTATTTATTTATTTTTGTTTTGTTTGTTTATCTTTACTTTTTTTTTTTTTTTATTTTTTATTTTTTTTTTTTATAAAATTGTACTATGTTCATTTAAATATTTCAAGATCGTTTCATTTTCATTTTTTAGAGCAATAGATAATGGGGTCTCACCATTCTTATTTTTTTTATTTATAATGGCACCATGTTCAATTAAATATCTTACGACCCTCTCATTTCCTTTATGACAGGCATGGAATAACGGAGTTTCACCCTCACCTTCTTCTTCCTTATTGATATCGGCACCATGCTCAACTAAATATTTTGCCAAATTTTCATTTTTATCACAGCAGGCTTCAAATAATGCAGTTTTACCATCTTTATTCTCCCTGTTAACATCTGCTCCTTGCTCAATTAAATATCGTATTAGCTTTTCATATCTACTACGACAGGCATTATATAATGGCGTTTGACCATGACCATCTTCTTTATCTATATCGGCACCTTGCTCAATTAAACATTTCACCATCCTATCATTTCCATTTTTACATGCCAAAGTTAACAGGGTGTTGCCGTACTTTATTTCTTTATTTATATCAACATCACCATGTTCAATTATATATTTTACTACCTTTTCATTTCCATTATGACATGCATTATATAATGGTGTTTCACCATCACAGCTCTCCTTATTGAAGTCTGCCCCATGTTCAATTAGATACACCACCATATCCTCATTTTTACTGCGACATGCTTCAAAAATAGGCGTTTTACCTTCGCAATCTTCCTTATTAATGTTGGCACCATGTTCAACTAAATATTTTACTACCTTTTCATTACCATGATAACATGCATTAAATAATGGTGTTTTACCATTACTGGCTTCCTTATTGACATCTGCGCCATATTCAATTAAACTTTTTATTATATCTTCATTTCCATTATAGCATGCCTCAAATAATACGGTTTCACCATAGTCGTCTTCTTTACTAATATCAGCACCATGCTCAATTAAATACCTCACTACTTTCTCATTTCTAAAAGTGCATGCCGTATACAGTGGGGTTTCACCATACTCGTTTTCTTCACTTATATCTGCTCCATGTTCTATTAAACATTTTACTATGTTTTCATTGCTACCTTGACACGCAGTAAATAACGGTGTTTCCCCACTTTTATTTTTTTTATTGATATCTGCTCCATGTTCAATTAAACATTTTATTAAATTTTCATTACCTTCGTGAATTGCTTCAAATAATGGCGTCTCACCGTTTTTGGCTTCTTTATTTATGCTAGCCCCATGTTCAATTAAATATTTTACCGTATTTTCTTGTTTACCACGGCATGCTTCAAATAATGGTGTTTTACCACGTTTATCTTCTTTATTTATATCGATACCATGCCCAATTAAAAACCGAATTATATTTTCTTTTCCATACTTACAGGCATTAAAATAATAATCATCGGAAATATTATATTTTTCATTAGAAACTTTTTCATTCAAGTGTTCGACAGACAGGGGTTTTTTATTTTTGTATTGATAAAGTAACCATTTAATAAATTCATTATCATAAATAATAAATTTGCTAAAAATAATCTTTAATAGTTCTTTTTCATCAGCTTTTATTAAACTTTTAATTAAAGAGGAGGATATATATAAATACTCATTACAATTTTCTATTATAAAATTTAATCTTTCTGGGGTGAGTAAGCTTTTATTATAAATTTCTAACACTATATCTCTTCCAGTTTTATTGTTTTTATTACCATTACAGTGAGTATTAATTAAATTATTTATTTCTTCAATATTTTTGGAATCAATAGTTTTAATAAAAAAATTAATATGAAAATCTTCCTTTATTTTTACATTTGTATTATTTGAATCGTTTTTTTGTTCAAACAAATTCATTTCATAATTTTCATAATAGAATTTTTAAAAAAAAAAAAAAAAAAAAAATTATTTATATAATTTTATAAAAACTTTTTTAATTTCGTAATTAATTTATTTTATTGATTATTAATTACTTTATTAAATAATTATATATATAATTATAAATTATATATGTATATCAATTAATTAAGTATATTTATTTATTTATTATTAATACTTTATTTATTCAATAATTTAATATTTAATATTTATTATTTAATATTTAATATTTTTTATTTATTATTTATTATTTATTATTTATTATTTATTATTTATTATTTATTATTTATTATTTATTTTTAATTATATAATTTTTATTATTATTTATTATTTATTATTTATTATTATTTATTATTTACTATTTATTATTTATTATTTATTATTTATTGTTTATTCAATTATTCAATATTTAATATTTAATTATTTATTATTTAATTATTTATTATTTAATTATTTATTATTTATTATTTAAATATATAATTATTTATTATTATTTATTATTTATTATGTATTATTTATTATTTATTATTTATTATTTATTAATAAATGTTCTCTATTATTATTTATTATTTATAATAATTACTAGTAGTAATAAAAATTTTTAATACTTCTTTTATTATAAAATGTATTAGTTTTAATAATCAATATGTTAATTATAAATCAATAATAAAACTTTAAATTTGATGCATTATACCAATTAAATAATAGAATAAAATTCCATATATTATACATTATTTATTATTCATTATTTATTATTTATTATTTATTATTTATTATTTATTATTTATTATTTATTATTTATTATTTATTATTTATTATTTATTATTTATTATTTATTATTTATTATTTATTATTTATTACTTGTTATTTATTATTTATTATTTATTATTTATTACTTGTTATTTATTATTTATTATTTATTATTTATTATTTATTATTTATTATTTATTATTTATTATTTATTACTTGTTATTTATTATTTATTACTTGTTATTTATTATTTATTATTTATTATTTATTATTTATTATTTATTACTTATTATTTATTATTTATTATTTATTATTTATTATTTATTATTTATTATTTATTACTTGTTATTTATTATTTATTATTTATTATTTATTATTTTTTATTTATTATTATTTATTATTTATATATATAATAATTATATATCAATTAAATATTTATATTTAATTTTATTTATTTATTATTAATACTTTATTTATTCAATTATTTAATATTTAATATTTAATATTTAATATTTAATTATTTAATATTTAATTATTTATTATTTATTTATTTATTATTTATTATTTATTATTTATTATTTATTATATATTATTTATTATTTAATTTTCAATTATTTATTATTATTCAATTATTTATTATTATTTATTATTTATAATTTATTATTTATTTATTTATTATTTATTATATATTATTTATTCAATTATTTAATATTTAATATTTAATTATTTATTATTTAATTATTTATTATTTATTATTTAAATATATAATTATTTATTTATTATTTATTATTTATTATTTATTATTATTTATTAATTTTAATTTATTATTTATTATTTATTATCTTTAATTTATTATTTATTATCTTTATTATTTATTATTTATTATCTTTAATTTATTATTTATTATCTTTAATTTATTATATATTATATATTATTTATTTTTTTTTTTATTAATTACTTATTTTAAATAATAATTTATCTTTTTTAATATTATTTATATTTTTTATTTATGATATATTATAATTTATCTTTTTTAATATTATTTATAAAGTACTTTATTGTTGTTCCCTTTTCTTAGTTTCCCATAATAATAATAAAAATTTAAAAAAAAAAAAAAAAAACATAAAGTCCTTTCAATCCATAAGTTAGTATTGAGTGAGTATTGAGTATGAAGTTAGTATTTGTTCTTCATGTTATCAAAAAAAAAAAAAAAAAAAAAAACTAAAGATATTAAAATATATATATCATTTTTAAAAAAATTCTTTTAAAAAGAATTTCTCTTATAGTAAAAAAATATTAAAAGTAAAAATTCTTTAAACTTTCATATATTTTAAATGGTTTCAGAACAACTTCCACAAGTTAATCTTTTTTTTTTTTTTTCCGTATTTCCGTTATGAAAGATCTTTAATTGATTATTATTATTATTATTATAATTTTTTTATTTATTTTTTTTTTTTTCCTCTCCAAAATATTTTTAAAGTGAGGTATTTTAATAATTTTAACAAGAAATATAGAAGAGAAAAATTTTATTATAAAGTCTAAAAGCTTAGTTATGGTAAATAAATAGAAAAAAAAGAAGATAATATTTAATAATATATTATTATAAGATGTTTTTATTTATATATTTATTTTTTTTTTTCAATTATTAAAGAAGTAACTAATAAAATAAAAAGAAACTATTATTTCAGAAAATAGTTAAAGTCAACAGATAATTGCCTTAAATATTGTTGATTTCTGTTATAGAAGAGAAAAAAAAGTTAATTTATTCTTCTTGATTATATTATTTACTTTTTTTTTTTTATTATTTTTTTTTTAAGATAAAAGAAATAACCAAATAATTTTTCTTGAATATATATATATATATGTAAATATATTTAATAAAATAAAAAATAAAAGTATTATTAATATTTATAACTCTATTTACATTAATAAAACTATACTCTATTTAGTTATATATTTTAGTTGAATGTCTTTTCTATTTTTTTTCTACTATTAAAGAGGCAATTAAAAAAAAAAAGTTCATAAAACTATTACTATCAGAAAATAAATAAAGTAACAAATAAATCGTCTTAAATATTGTTGTTTCTATTCTAATAAAAAAAAAAAAAAAAAAAAAAAAAAAAAAAAAAAGTATTTTTTGATTATTATTCTACTTATTATATTTTTTTATTTTTTTTATTTTTATTTTTATTTTATTTTATTTATATTTATATATATATATTTTTTTTTCTAATTTATTTTTTTTTTTGTTTGGGAAGTCATGTAAAATAAAGGAAATAATCTTTATTAATATATATATATATAAATATTTATTTTACTTTTCCTTTAATTATAAACTTGTATATATATATAATAAAATCAAATAAAATTAAGTTATTAATGAATATATATATATAACAAAATCAAATAAAATTAAGAAATTAATGAATTTATCATTAATGATTATAATTATTTTTGTTTATTTTATTTTATTTTAATTTATTTTTTTTTCGTTGTTTTTGGTGAAAATTTTTAAAACTTTAGACAAGCTTAAACGTTTAAATATTGGGAAACAATGAAACAGAGACATTTTTAAGTTAAGAATTTTTAAAATAAAATTTATGTCTTTAAAAAAAAAATTTTTTTTTTTCTTTGTTTCAATTGACATAACAATTTTGTCAAATTATTAATTTAATTAATTTTTTTTTTTTTATCCACTGTCATATTATTTTTTTGATACATTTATTTAATTATATATAAAAATAAATAAAAATAAAAAAAAAAAAATTTAAATAACCTTTTTTTTTTTTTTTTTTAATTTTTTATCTTTTATCTTTTATCTTCTATCTTTTATTTATTTTTTATTTTTTAGTTTCTATTTTTTATTTTTTATTTTATTGTAATCTTTTTCAAAACTTTCTATTACTATGATACAAATGTATATAATCGTTATTAGTATCATAATTAATATTGAGTTTTTTAAAAAATAAAGAAAAAAAAATAAAAAAAAACTTTATTTATTTGCATATTTATTAATTTATTTCTTAAACTATTGATTTGCTTATTTATTAAATTATTTAATTTGTATTATTTGTTAATTTATTTCTAAAATTATTTATTTGTTTGTTTATATATTTACTTTTAATTAAATTATTTATTTATATGTTTGTTTATTTATTTATTTTTAATTAAATTGGTCATTAAAATCCAAGTAAATTGTTTTATAATGTAAGATCAAATTTTATAAAAAACGGAAAAGGTAAACATAATATATTGACATGTGATGACAATAAAATTTAAAACTTTAAATTTCCTTATATTTCCAAGTTAAAATTACTATTTTTATTCCAATTTTTATAAGATTTAAACTTTGACACTTATATTATAATATATAACCCATAAATTTATGTTTTGTTTTCATTTTTTACCATTTAACCATTTTTAATTTATTTTATTAATAAATAAACTTTCATTAACCCAATTTTATTAAATATTAATTTATTTTAATATTATATATAATTTAATAATAATAATATTATTATTATTGTTGTTATTATTTAAATTAAATCATAAATATATTTATTCATTTATTAAACTATTATTTATTTGTCCATTTATTAAACTATTGCTTATTTATCCATTCATTAAATTATTATTTATTTATCCATTTATTAATTATTATTATTACTTTTTGTTATTAATTATCTTATTATTCTTTTTTTAATTTTCTTTTCATGTATATATATATTGGGTAGCTAAAAATATATATATGTGTATATTTATAAGTAAAAAATTTAATATTTACTTGCTATATTTAATATATTTTAAAATATATTATGAATAAAACTGAAGCCACGTTAAGAAAAAGAAAAAATTTTATTTTTAATATGTTGTTTTTTTTTTTCTTTTTACTATTATAGTTTTTTTTTTTTTTTTATAATTCATAATTAATTATTCTTAGTTATATATCTAAGAATAATATAATATTAATAAGTTAATTTAAGAATTGAAATCTTAACGAATTTTATTGTTGTATACCTTCTTTTTTTTTTTTTTTTTTTTTTTTATTTTATTTTAATTAGATAGGTAAATATTATTATTATTATTGCATAAAAGTTATAAATTTATATCAATAATAAATATTATATTATTGAATTGAATCTAATATTATATATAGTTATACATATTTTATAGATAGATTTTCAATTAGTTTTGTAAATAAATCGAGATTTAGAATTTAATTATATTCATAGAATTTAAAAAATTGAACATTTCATTAATATATATTAATAATCACTATCTTAAATTAACAATAATTTCAAAAAAAAAGAAAAAAAAAAAAAAAGAGTAATAAAGAAGAAGCATTTCGTTTTAATCTTTATAATTTTAATTTTCAGGATTAAACAAATGATATAATAAATGAAATAAAATTATAATAAAAAATATATTATTTTTATATTTTTTTTAATTAATTAATATAAATAATATATATATATATATAATAAATTATAAAGCAAAAATAAAAAAGAAAATATATATATATATACAAAAATATTTGAAAACAATTATACCAAATTACGTTTTTTCATTTATTATGCTTATATAATTTTTTTTTTTAATTTCTCAAATTTATAAAAAATAGAAGCAAAAACGAAAAAAAAAAACATTACTATACTTTAAATAATATTTATTTCTAAGTATTATAAATCAATTTTAGTTTTATAAGAAGTCATTTGTATCTCAATCTTTTTTTTTCAACATTTTATCATACTTTAAAAATATTATTTAAATATTATTATTTCGTAATATTTATATAAATCTCAATAAATTATATAAATTTTACGTAATTTTATTCAAAATATTGAAAATAATAAAGAAAATAATTATATAATTAAACAATTGAAGAAAAAAGAAAACATAATAATAGTAATAATAAAAAGTTAAATAACAAATATATATATACAAACAATAATAATAAAGATTAAAATTAAAATACACAATAAAACCAATAATAAATATATATATAAAACATGATAGACGATCCTAATAAAATATATTTTGTCGATGGGATTTCACGAATTATTTTTGCCCCGTTCAATTCTATTTTTTTTTATTTTACAATTGTGATGATAGTAGTACATAAAAATAATATACATACTACCTCGATAAAAATACTAGTCATACACTATGTATTGAGGGCTATAGGGGATTCCATCGATAAAATAAGAAATTTAATACTCAATGATGATGATCGAATATTTACAAGTTTAGGACTTTGGAATCTAAAATTTACTGCTTTAGTTTTTTGGTATTGTGGTGAAATTGTTGGAGATTTGTAAGTATTTTATTTTATTTTGGTTTTTTTTTAAATTCAATTATTTCAAATATCATTAAAAATCAAATTAAAGTTATAATTATAATTATTATTATAATAAAAATAATTATTAAAATAATAAGTGTAGTTATAATTTTTAATTATTTATAAAGTAGAAAATTGTTAATTATACTTAAATTATTCTAATTTTTAATAATATATTTTTCTTTTTTACTTTTTTTTTTTTTTTATATAATATTATACAAATCTGTTTCTTTTTTAAAATAACCTCTATCTAAAAAAAAAAAAAAAAATGCAAAATAAATTACTATTACATACATAAAGTTATTTACTATCAAGAACATCTCCATTTATTTTATCCCCATTTAAAAATATTCGTTTAGTTCTCTCCTATATAACCTATATACTATTATGTATAGGAAAAATATCAATATGTATTTTTCATTTCTTTTACCCTTATCAAAAAATATTAAGACATGGTAGTGAATATTATAATAAATATTGGGATGCCTATTGGAATTTTCAACTTGCTATTAGTTTTTTCTCACTAGTATATGATATCATTATTTATTTCACGATGAAGGTAGATTTTTTTGATAAAGATTTATATAGTGAAATTGAAGAAAATAAAGCATGGAAAAAATATAGAAAAATGTCTAGAATACGTGTAAGTATTTCATCATTATTATTATTGTTATTATTTACTTTTTTTTTTTTTTTTTTTTTTTTTTTTTTTTTTTTTTTTTTTTAAGAAATAATAACAAAATTATATTTATTAAATCATTAATCATTATTATATTATAATATTTTTTTATTTTTTTTTATTTTTATTTTTATTTTTATTTTATTATTATTAATTATTATTATTTATATAATTTAAAATTTATTTATTTATTTTATGATTATTTTATATTTTATTATATAAATAACAAATAGATAAAATATGTTGCCATTATCTCTGCTTTTACATTTATTTTAGTAGTAACGTCAAAATTAAAATATACAAAGAATCATTTTCCAACGAATTTTTTAGAGTACTATCGATCTATGTTCGTAACAATGCCTTATGTTATGATGTATATAGATCAAATATTAATTTCAGAAACTGATATGATTCCTATTAATGAAAGTATTGTGCATATGAATATCTATTCTTATCACTAAATTATCGGAAAATATATATATATACATATATACATATATACATAAGATGATAATCCATAGAATATATAGAATAGAATAAAACAAAAAAACAAAAAACAAAAAAAAAAAAAAAAAAAATAGCAGGGCTATATATCAATAAATATATTTATACGTCAATGCAATAATTTAATTATATAAACATTTTTCGTACAAAAAAAAAAAAAAATTTTTTTTTTAATTCATTTTGCAAAAACGATTTAATATTTATTTTTAATAATAATTTATAAGTTCGTTTACTTTATTTACTTTTTATTTATATATATTCAAGAAATATATATAAATATATATATTTAATATACCACCATTTTCAATTTAATTTTTTTTTTTTTTTCTTTTCATCTTTTCTTTTCTTAATTTTATTATATACATTTTCAATTTTCAATTTTTTTTTTTTTTTATCTTTTTAATTTTTAATTATATAAAGAATGCCATATCTATTAAAAATTAAGTGAATTAATTTTTTTTTTTTTTTTTTATAATAAATATAGTTAAAAAAAAAAAAAAATAAAAAAAATAATAAAAATAATAAAAATAATAATAAAAATAAAAATAAATAAATAAAAAAATTAAATAAAATATTATGAAATTTAAAAAAAATATAAAATTAATAAAATATTCATTAAAAAACATGAATTGGAATAATAATAACAATAACAATAATAATAACATCGATAATCCATAAGTACTTTTTTTTTTTTTTTTTTTTTTTTTTTTTTTTTTTAATGTTACATTATAGAAAATTTTTTATATATCTATAAATTGTCAATTGAAAAAAAAAAAAGTTTGATAAAATTTATATGTTTTTATATATATATAATTTCAATTTATGAACCTATATTTGCTATTGATAAAGCATCATCAAAATCTAAATAATTTACAATTAAAAAAAAATTATTTTATAAATTTTTTAAAATTCAAACATAATTTTGAAAGCATATAAAAAAATTAAAAGTTTTGAAATATATTTTTGAAATTAGTCTTGCTTAGAAAGGAGGTTCAAATATTTTTAAGCATGATATTTTTAAATGAAATTTTAAGAAATTAATAAAAAAAAATATAATATAAAAATGTTATATTATTGAATATGATAAATTATGGGAAGTTAATAAAAAAAATATTAAAATAAATAATGTTTAATTTTTTTTAAAAAAAAAGAATAAGTAAATAATAGAATATATAAAATTAAAGATTAAAAATAATAAATATGTGTAATTTTTTATTAGTAATTATATTAAAAAAAAATAATTTTTTTTTTCATAAATAAATATTTTCTTTTAAGAATATTAAGATTTATATATTTATTATTTATCTTGTCATCAATTATATATTTATTATTTATCTTCTTATTAGTTATATTTAATTTTTTTTTTTTTTTTTTTTTTTTTTTTTAAAAAGTATTTAAATATTTAAATTAAGCTATTAAACTTTTCCGTTTCATATATATATATATTTTAATTAAATTAAATATGCGTGATAAACTTTATATAAATAAAAGTAAAAAAGTATGTACTTTTTATTAAAATAAAAAAACAATAATGGAACTAATTATGAATATATGAATATTAATAAACTATTTAAACCAAAAACTACTAAAAATTTTTTATATATAAACTATTATAAAATATCTATCTTTTTATATATCTTTATAAAATATCAATGGATTTGATGAAATTTTTATTTCTATTTTATTATTATTATTATTATTATTATTATTATTATTATTATTATTATTATTATTATTTTAAAATATCATTTATGAACTATATACTATATGCATATTTAAAAATTCATTAAATTTTATTATTTCATTTCATCTAATATATTTATAATCAATATATATCCCAAACTTTATATATACAGAAATAAAGTTTATATATTTTTTTTTTATAAAAAAAAAAAAAATGAAGTTTGATATGTATATTTAAATAAATATATAAAATTAAAAAATAGATTTGACATTTTATTAAAAATTTAAATAATTAAAAAAATTTTTATTACATATTTTCTGATTTTTTTTTTTTAAAAGGAGAAATAATATTTTATATATATATATTTTTATTTTTTTATTTTTTTTTTTAAAAAAATTTATTAATTGTAAAATTTAATGGAAATATGAATATTACAAGAATTAATTTATAATCTACATTTATATATATGTATATAATATAGAATTGACATTTTGCTAAAATTTTTAAACTTTTAATAAAAAAAAAAAAAAAAAAAAAAAATTTTGAATAGGAATTATAAAATTTTTTTTTTATATAATAGTAATAATAAAAGAGTAAAAATTTTTAAATAAAGTTAAAAAAAAAAAAAATAAATAAATACTTAAATTCTAGAAAAAAAAAAAAGAGAACATTCAGTAAACATAAATTGAAATAAAAATAACAATAATAATGTGATTAATATTCATATTGTAAAGTGTTAAATGTCATAGGAATAATGAATATTGAAAAAATTTTATTTATAATCTACTAAATATTAAATCATTTCTTTTTTTTTTTTTTTTTAAAGAAAAGAAAATTTATTTATAATCTACTAAATATTAAATTATTTCTTTTTTTTTTTTTTTTAAAGAAAATATATTTATAATCTACTAAATATTAAATCATTTCATTTTTTTTTTTTAAAGAAATGAAAATTTATTTATAATCTACTAAATATTAAATTATTTTTTTTTTTTTTTTTTTAAAAAAAAAGAAAATTTAACCTATCATGTTGATAATCTATTATTTTTTATATAGAATTATGATGAAAAGTGTTATATTCATTTATTTACCACCCATTTTATCATTATAGTTTTTAGATATATCAAAATAATTTTATTAAGGATATTATAAAACCCATTTTATATATATATATATATATATTAATATAAAATATCAAAGTTTTAATAATTTGATATGATTTTTATTTCCTATTTTTTATTTTTATTTTTTTTTTTTAAAAAAAAAAAGCTTTAAATATCTATTAAAAAATGAAATATATACCCATTTGATATATAGTTATTTAAATAAAATATTTTTGGATGAAGTAAATAAAATATTTTTTTTTATTCATTAATTCATTAGTCCAAGGAATTTTGTAAATAAATAAATAAATAAATAAATAAATAAATAAATAAATAAATAAATAAATAAATAAATAAATAAATAAATAAATAAATAAATAAATAAATAAATAAATAAATAAATAAATAAATAATTTTTAGTGTATATGAAACAGAAACAATTTATAACCTGTTTAAAGCTTGTTTTTATTTATTTATTTATTATTATTATTATTGTTGTCGTTGTTGTTGTTTATTTATTTATTAATTTATAACTAGTTAAACAACTATGTAATTAAAGCTGTTCTAATTACTACTATTAATAATAGTATTTCTAGTAATTATATATCTAATCGTAAAACATTTGTTGGTAATACTATTATAAAATATTATTTATTTCTCCCTTGTTTTAAAGATTCAATGGGTATAATAGTTTGACGTTTCCTCTTTCAGGATCAAGTAACTACTTTTATATTGTTGATCTCTTGATTAATATCTTTACCATGACAATGGATAGAATCATTTTTTTTATCTATTCAAATGTATATGTAGTGGCTTGAATTTTAATAATTAATTTATTTATGTTTTGTGTCAGATTGAACCAATTCCGATAAATTTCAATTAATACTATATTGGACAATATATTAATTGTTAATGAAATTGTGGCTTAATTACATTTATTGAAGCTTATATTAATATCTTAATTAAAACGAATTGAAAATAAAAGTGTATTTTTTTTTATTATTATTTTTATAATTAATAAATAAATAAAAAAAAATATAATTTTAAAATTTCCTTTTTTTATTAGTTTTTTTTTTATTTTCTTTTATATTATTAATAATACTAGTATATTAATAAATAAATATATACTAAAATCTTTCTACATTATACATTATATTTTTATTTGTAATTTTATTTTTATAAAAAGTTTTACTTTAAAAAAAAAAAAATAAACTAAGTATTAATTGAGATATTTTCTATTAATATTTTCTATTATTAACTGCTAAAAGATAATAAATAAACAAATAATAAATAAACAAATAATAAATAAATAATAAATAAATTAATAATAAAAAATTAATAATTAATAAAAAATGAATAAACATGTAGATAAATAAGTTTTGATAAATTTATTATATTAATTTAAAAGTTTAAAGTAATTAAAGTTACAATAAATTAATTTTTATATTAATTTTTTCGGACAAAATATGTTTAATTGACATTTTTTTTTTACATTTGATATTAATATCTAATTATTTATTTTCAATTCAATTCTATTATATTTGAGAGAAATTGGGAATAAATCAAACGAATACCAAAATATTATATGGTAGCAATACGAATAACAATATAATATTGGTAATACATAACATTTTAATAATTAATAGAGGAATAAAATATATTAATCTAGGAAAATAATATTACCTTGAATATGATCCTATTTATAATTAAATATAATGAATTTAAAAAATTCAAAATTTTAATTTTATAGCTTTGATTCTTTAATTTTTATTGGTTAATTCGTAATAAATAACGAATGAATTTACAACATATTTAAATTTTAAAAAAAATTTTTTTCAATTTTAAATCTTTTTCCCATATCCAGATTTGAACTGTAAAATTTTTAATTCATATATTCTGTCATATATTAGATACAATTTAGAATAAATAAATACATTGATGGAATAAAAATAAATAAATAAATAAATAAATAAATAAATAAATAAAATTAATATTTTAAATAATACATAATTAAATAATAAATAAATAAATAAATAATAAATAAATAAATAAATAAATAAATAAATAAATAAATAATGATAATTAGAATAAGCATAATCTTAATTTATATGATAGCAATTAAGTAATAATTTATTAATATAAACTTAATAATAATACAGTGAGGATTAATAATAATTAAATAATCATAAATTGTATAAACTTTCATTATTATTAATTCTCAATAAATAAATTCATTAATATCATTATCATTGATTAAATGCTTATTTCTCAGCTTTATTTTATTTATTAATATTAATAATTATAATTGATGGATTGATTGGAATATATTAAGATGATAATTTAAATTATTAATGCTAAATCCATTAATAAAAAATTCAACATGATTTTAATTTTTAACTCTTGCTAAATTTTTTTATTAAAAAAAATTGTTTTTAATTAATTTTCATAAAATAAAATAAAATAAAATAAAATAAAATACAAAATATATTTAAATATGTTGATTCTATATATTGCTGTATATAGTATTATGTATTTTTAAAAACTTTAATGAATATAAAATGATAATAATAATAATAAAATAAAAAAAAAAAAAGAAACTCTCTTTATAAAAAAAAAAAATATTGACATTAAATTTAAAATTTTGAAGATTAATTAGGAAAAAAATTTCTATTCTTTTTTTTTCAATTTTTAAAACAAAATAGTAATAAAAGAGAATTATATATATATTTATTTTAAATTAAAATATTTAAGTGTTTAAAGAACAAAAAGTATTCAAATAAGGAAAAAATAATAAAAAAAAAAAAAAAAAAAAATAAAAAATAAAAAAAGAAAAAGAAATGTATTTATTGGAATAAAAATATTTTTATTTTAATTATATATAAAATATAAGAATAAAAAAATAATTTGTATAAAAAAAAGTAGTAAATATTTATTTTTATTTTTTTTTTTAAAATATGATTTTAATTACTTATACATTTTTATATAAATATATGTTTAATATATGAATACAATTAAAATATTACAATATTAAAATAGTAAATATTTATTCATATCGACATTAATATCGAAAATTATATATATATATAATAAAACAATATTAGTGAATATTATTACTTTTTTTTTTATTAGCAATAAAAATGCATAAAAATATATATTATAGTTAAATTTTATTTTGTATAATCACTAATGATATATATATTATATATGAAGAATTTCACATAATTTAAATAAAAATAATTAGTTTATATATATATAATCATAAAATATAACAAGAATTTCTGAACAATTTTATTCAAATAAAACAAACAAATAAACAAACAGAAAAAAAAAATAAAGCAAAAGCATTTAAAAATATACTCAAATAATAATTAATAATATTTAATATTATAAATATATGTAAGAGTTATATTCAATTCTTAACAAAAAAATATTTTAATATAATAACAATTTTGAATTTCCAAAATAAAATTTTTTTATTGTTAAAATGAATTAACCTTTCAATTAACCTTTAATTCTTTATTAATATATATATATATTATTTTTTTAAATATTCTTTAATATTATTATTATAATATTTATTAATACATATATTCATTAATGGCATCTAATTATCTATCTTATTATATTTTATTCACAATATATTTCTAAAATATCATTTTAAAGCACAATTTTGTAATTATTCATAAAAGAAAATTAAAATCCCAGCACTTAGCTTTAAATATATTTATTTATAATATAATACAAAATCAATACAATAGAGAAAAATATAGAGTAATTTTCTTCTTTTTCTTTTATATAAATATTTAATTTATGTTATATTTATATAGATATATTCTTTTCATTACGATAGAAAAAAGTATTAATTTCAATAATAAAAAAATATATAATTTTAAAAAAATATATATATATATATATATATAAATTATGCTTTAAAAATTTAAAAAAAAAAAAAAAATTGTTCTTTAAAAATTAATAAAATACAAATAAAAATTTAATAATATAAATTAGAGCACAATATAAAAAATGACTGAAAATATACCGTTAGTTCCGGTAATATCAGTGGCTTCTAATCCTATTTATGATCCTTTCCCGTTAACTTCATGTAATAATAGTCACCTTACAGATCCTAGAAAAGAAATCAATTATTTTAATGATAATAAAGAAAATGAAAAAGAAAATAGTAAGATAGATAATGTCGATTCTTCAACAAAAAATAAAAAAATGTCTCCCTCTTTACATTGTTCCCTAAGAACGGTAGAGCAAGTGGTAACCGAACAAAATACCGATTTAGAAAAAGGTCTAACAACACAGGAAGCTGATTTTCGTCTGAAATTAAATGGCCCTAATATTTTAGAACCTGAAGAAGAAGAAACTTTACTAAGAAAATTTATTGAACAATTTAAAGATCCATTAATTATGCTTCTTCTCGGTTCAGCAACTATTTCTATTATCATGGGTCAATTTAGTGATGCACTCAGTATTTTATTGGTATATCTATAAAAAAAAAAATAAATAAAATATATATATTAAAATTAAAATTAAAATTAAAATAAATATATATATTTATATTAATATATAAAATTTTTTTTAATTAAAATTAAAAGAATCTATAATATAAAATCTTTTATTAATTTTATTTTTATTATTTATTTAAATATAAATAATTGAAATTTTCAAAAATAAACCAGGCTATTTTAATTGTATTAATTGGTAAAATATATATATATATATATATATATATCTAATATTTTTTTAATTATATAAAAACAATTTATATCCTTAGAATTATTTTCAATATTTTTCCATTTTAAAATATTAAATTTTTTAAATTGGAATCAGAAATTAATTATCATCAATTATCATTAAATATATATATTTATTATTATTATTGATATTATTATTATTATATATGGATTATTATTTCCATTCAATCTATAGTTGCTTTTGTTCAAGAATATCGTTCTGAAAAATCATTAGAAGCTTTAACTCAATTAGTTCCAAATTATTGCCATGTTATACGGTAAAAATCTTTTTTTTTTTTTTTGTACTTCTTTATTTTTTATATATAATTGAAGTACAAATATTTTTTAAATTTTTATTATTATTATTTTAATCATTTCTGAATAACTATAATTATTTTTCTAATATATATAATAAAAGTGAAGGACAATTGACTTCTATGCTAGGTAATAATTTAGTACCTGGTGATATTGTTCGTTTTTCAATTGGTGATAGAATTCCAGCGGATGTTAGAATTACTACGGTAAGCCAATTGAAATTATGTTATGATTTTATTTTTAATATATATATTTATTATATTTTATTAGTACTATTTTTCTTTTTTTTTTTTTTTTTTTTTTTTTCATATTAATATATATAAATAATGATTCTATTATTAATACATACATATATATATATATATACAAACATACATACAAATATACATATATACCTACTTTCATATATATATATTATATATATATGACATTATAATTTATAATTAATATGGTAATTAGGCAGTTGATTTAGAAATTGATGAATCTAGTTTAACTGGTGAAACAAACCCATGCTTAAAGAATACCGATGCTATTTCAAATGATATTCAAGAAATTAATTTGGCAGAAAGAAAAAATATTGCATTTATGGGTACCCTCGTTAGGAATGGTAATTATTATTATTATTATTATTATTACTTTTTATTATTATTATTATTATTATTATTATTATTATTACTTTTTATTATTATTATTATTATTATTATTATTACTTTTTATTATTATTATTATTATTATTATTATTATTATTACCTTTTATTATTATTATTATTATTATTATTACTTTTTATTATTATTATTATTATCATTACTTTTTGTTATTATTATTATTATTATTACTGTTTATTATTATTGCTGTATATGTATATAATATTATATTTTAAATAAAATAAAAAAATTTTTTTTAATGATTTATTAAATATATTATACATAGTTATTATTATTTTTTTTTTAAATGAACATTTATTAGATTAAAATTATAAAAATATACCTAATATATTTTTTTTTTAATATTTTAGGTTATGGTATAGGTATTGTAATTGGTACTGGTAAGAATACGGTATTTGGTGATATTTTCATGATGGTGAATGAAGTAGAATCGAAAAAGACACCTCTTCAAGAAAAAATGGATGAATTAGGTAAACAACTTTCTGCCTTTTCTATTGGTATTATATTAGTTATTATCGTTATTGGGGTCATTCAAGGAAAGAATTGGTTAGAAATGTTTAATGTTGGTGGTAAGAAACTAAAAAAAAAAAATAAAAAAATATATATTTCATATAATATATATAAAATACAAAAAATAATATATTAATATATTATACTTTATATTAATAATAATAATAATAATAAAAAAAAAATTTAATATTCTTAATTGATATAATATATAAACTAATTTTCATATATACTATACTATATATATTTATTTTTTTATTTTTATTTTATTTTATTTTTTTTTTTTTTT
This sequence comes from Neocallimastix lanati (nom. inval.), assembly GCA_016946835.1. NCBI lineage: Eukaryota > Fungi > Neocallimastigomycota > Neocallimastigomycetes > Neocallimastigales > Neocallimastigaceae > Neocallimastix > Neocallimastix lanati (nom. inval.). The sequence goes on along the minus strand of JACVTC010000039.1, from coordinate 714,891 downwards.
TTTTTTTTTTTTTTTTTTTTTTTAATATGTAATATAGTTAGTTTAGCTGTTGCTGCTATACCGGAAGGTTTACCTGTTTGTGTAACGGTTACCTTAGCTTTAGGTGTTTTAAAAATGGCTAAAAATAATGTTGTTATTAAAAAGTTACCAGTTGTAGAATCTTTAGGATCCGTTAATGTTATTTGTGTTGATAAGACCGGTACTTTAACCATGAATAAAATGACTGTCACTAAAGTTTATACTACTGCTCAAGATGAATTGATTGATATTGAAGGAAAATCTTTTGAAAATTTACCTCAATCGGTTTTCCATCCTGCTATTAAGGTCTTAAGTAGAATTGGTAACTTATGTAATAATGCTCATATTTCTAATGGAGAACATTTAGGTCAACCCACAGAAGTTGCTTTATTAGAATTTGGTAATTTATTAAATATTAGGGATGAAAGATCAGTAAGTGAATTTTATTTATTTATTTATTTATTTCTTATATATTTATTTTCCTTAAAAAATTATATAAGTATTTATAGTATTTATATTTATTTTTTTATTATATATTGTATATTTTATTTTTTTTTAATAATTATTGTTATGATTATTATTATGGTAAAATTTATATATTTATTATTATTATTGATATTAATAAATATTTTATTTTTCTATTTTATTTTATTTTTAGTTATATCCTCGTGTTTCAGAAAATGCTTTCAATTCTGAAACCAAATGGATGTCAGTCACTTGTAAATCAGATGTGGATCAAGAAGTTATTTTTGCTAAAGGTGCGAGTGAACCGATTATGAGTCGTTGTACAACTTTTTATGTCTCAGAAAATAATTTACAACCATTAACAGAACAATATAAGAAAAAAATTAATGATATTGCTCAAGAAATTACTTCAGAAGGTTTACGTGTACTTTTCTTGGCCATGGGTACAAAAATTAATGAGTTAACTTTGGTAGGTTTTATGGCCATGTATGATCCTCCAAGAATTGGTGTAGGAAATGCCATCAATACTGTTATGGATAGTGGTGTTAAAATTGTTATGATTACTGGTGATTCAGGTAAATGAGAAAGAGAGAAAAAAAAAGAATAATAATAATAAAAGAAAAAAAAAAAAAAAGAAAAAAAACTGTTTTTTTTCTTTTTTTTTTTTTCAATTTTTTTTTTATACAATTTTTATTATAATATTTGTATTGATGATAAATTATTTATAATAGTAATATTTAATGATTTATATGGTTGGATTATTACTAATAAATACATTTTTATTTTTTTTATATATATATATATATATATTTTTTTTTTTTTTTTTTTTTAAATTTTTATATATATATATATATTTTATATTTTTTTTTTTGTAATTTTTTTATAATATTAATAATAGAGGGTACCGCAATTTGTATTGCTCAAAAACTTAATATCATGAGTTCTGTTGGAACAGGCTGTTATATGTCTGGTGCAGAATTAGATGGTTTATCTAAAGATGAACTACTTCAGGTGGTCCCCACTATTTCCATTTTCTATCGTACCACCCCTAAACATAAAAAAGCAATTGTGAAAGCCCTTCAAGCTAATAATTTAGTAGTAGCCATGACTGGTGATGGAGGTAAATCGAAAAAAACAAAATTTAATAAAAATTAAAAAAAAAAAAAGAATAAAAATACTGAACCATTATAATATATATATATATATATATATATATATAATTAATATTTATATAAAAAAATATGAATTTAAAAAAAAAGGAAATATTATTATTAACAAAAAATAATAATTGTTTTTAAATTATATTATATATTTATATTTTTAAATAGTGAATGATGCTCCTGCATTACGTTTAGCTGATGTAAATATTTTATTTAAATATTTTATTCTTATTATATATCTATTTTTTTCTTTAACTCTAAATTGACAATAACAAAAGAGAAAAAAAAATTATTTTTGTTTTTTAACTTATTTATTTATCAAAATATCAAAATAATTTCAAATAATAATGTTAATATAGATATAAATAAATATAAATTCTATTTTGTTTTTTACTTTATAATTGATATTTTTTTTTTATTTTTTTATTTTATTCTTATATTTTTAATTAAATTTAATAGATTGGTATATCTATGGGTAAAAGTGGTACCGATGTATCTAAGGAAGCAGCTGATATGATTTTAGTTAATGATGAGTTTTGTAAGTTTATCATTCAATCGTAATCTTGGTCAATATATATATTAATATATTTATATAATAATAAAATTTTATATATATGTATATTATTCTTCGAATTTTTATTAAAATAATAATAATAATAATAATAATAATAATAATAATTTTAATATAATTATTATTATTAATAAAGCTACAATTTGTAAAGCTATTGAAGAAGGAAAGGGTATCTTCTATAATATTCAAAACTTTTTATGTTTCCAACTTAGTACATGTATTGCCGCTTTAGCGCTCGTTACACTATCTACATTATTAAATTTACCAAATCCATTAAATGCTATGCAAATTTTATATATTAGTAATTATAAAAAATATCTTTTTTTTTTTTAATATATAAATTATATGTTAAAATTTACATAATTATCATATAAATAAATATATATTTCAAACTATATACTAAATTTTATAAATATATATATGTTTTTTCTTTTTTTTTTTTAAAAAAAAAAAAAAAAATACTAATATTAATAATAATAATTAGATATTATATGTGATGGTCCTGTTGCACAGTCTTTAGGTGTAGAATCAGTGGATGATGATCTCTTACAACAACCTCCACGAAATAAAAATGAATCGATTATTAATAAAAAATTTATCATAAAGGTTATTCTAACCTCAGCTATCGTATTAATGTGTACATTACATATTTTCCATCACTGTATGGATGAAAACGAGATTACGGCTTATACCACAACTATGGTAAGATATATTATAAATTTTGGAAAAACCATACACTCAAAAATTTTAATAATTAATTTAATTAATTGAATAATTATTCAATTCAATTTATTAGTAATTTAATTAAATAACAGTTTAATAATTAATAATACTAATTAATTAATTAATTAATTAATAATCATTATTTTTATTATCCATTCATTAATATATTTATCTTTTTTTTTTTTTTTTGTTTATTATATTTTTTATTTTTTTTTTTTTTTAATATATTTCAAATTCAAATTATTTCAAAATAATAATAATAATAATAATAATAATAATAATAATAATAATAGACTTTCACTGGATTTGTTTTCTGTGATATATTCAATAGTTTAGCTTGCCGTTCCTCAAAGAAATCAATATTTAAAATAGGTTTATTCAGTAATCAAGCTTTTATTTGGGCTGCAGGATTATCACTTCTAGGAACGTTTGCTGTAGTCTATATACCATTCTTCCAACAAATTTTTCAAACTGAACCACTTTCTTTCCATGACCTCCTTCATTTAACACTTATAGCTTCTTGTGTTTTGGTTATCGATGAAATTCGTAAATTAATTGATAATAAAAGAGAAGAGGCTCATATTAAAGGATATGAAATGGTTTAAGAAAATGAAAAAAAAAAAAAAAAAAAAAGAAAAAATAAATTAAATATCAAATATATATATATATATAATTAAAGTAAAATAAAATTAAAAACTGTCAGTAATACCAATTTATATATATTTATAATACATTAAAGAAAACTACATATATAATCTGTATAATCTATTATTTTTTAATTTTTTTAAATCGTTTATAATATTTGTTAAATATTATTTAATTATTTAATTTAAAAAATTTAAATATAATTTTTCTTTCTTTTTTTTTTTTTTTTTTTTTATCTATATCTTTTTACATCATCAAAATAGTAATAATTTTGCTAATATAATAAAAATGAAAATAAACTAAAAATTCTATTAAAATTATATATATATACATATTTATCAATATATAAATATATATTTTTTTTCTATAATTTTTTTTTATTTTTAATTTAATTTGTTTTATTTTATTTTTTATTATAATATATATATATATATATATTACCCTGCTTTTAATATTAAAGTAGTAAAAAAAAAAAAAAAAAAAAAAAAGAAAAAGAAAAAGTATTTTAGCTTGTATAAAAATCATATTATTTAAATAAAATAAAATATGATAAAATGAAAAAAAAAAATATTGTTAGGAATAATAATATATATACATATATAATTTTTTTTTTTTTTTTTTTTTTTTTTTTGAATATCTATTTAAAAAATAATTAATAATAAAAAAAAAGATAATAATAATAAGCAAAAGGGGAAAAAAAAAAATTTTTTTTTTTTTTTTATAAAATATTCATATTATCATTATTATTAATAACTTTCTTTTTATACAAATAATTATTAATATTTTAATAACAATTATTTAAAAAAAAAAAAAAAAAAAGAAAATAAGAGAAATAAAAGAAGAAAAAATATATATATAAAGAAAGAAAGAAAGAAATGATTTATTTTATTAAAAATCATGTATATAAAAAAATATTGATTAATTTAAGAAAAAATATAGTACTTTTTTTTTTTCACCGTTTTATTTCAATTATTTTATTATATATATATAAATTTATTATATAACGTGAAATTAAAAATAAAAATAGTTCATCTTTATTAATTATCAATACCACATTTATTATTCAAAAAAAGAAATATATATATATATATATATTTTTTTTTTTTAATTTTATGTTCATTTATTAGCTAATTATTAGTTTATTTTATTTGATTTGGAAAAATTAAATAAAATTTATTTAATATTAAATATTCCAAAGATTAATATAATACAAAATATTTTATAAATATAATTTAAATAAATAATAAATAATACAATAAATAATAAATAATAAATAATAAATAATAAATAATAAATAATAAATAATAAATAATAAATAATAAATAATAAATAATAAATAATAAATAATAAATAATAAATAATAAATAATAAATAATAAATAATAAATAATAAATAATAAATAATAAATAATAAATAATAAATAATAATAATAATAAATAATAAATAATAAATAATAATAATAAATAATAAATAATAATAATAATAACAAGTAATAAATAATAAATAATAAATAATAAATAATAAATAATAAATAATTATAAATAATAAATAATAAATAATAAATAATAAATAATAAATAATAAATAATGAATAATATATAATAAATAATAAATAATAAATAATGAATAATATATAATAAATAATATATGGAATTTTATTCTATTATTTAATTGGTACAATGCATCAAATTTAAAGTTTTATTATTGATTTATAATTAAAATATTGATTATTAAAACTAATACATTTTATAATAAAAGAAGTATTAAAAATTTTTATTACTACTAGTAATTATTATATTTACTTTTTTCATTTGTTTAAATAAATATAGCTTTAATGAATATTAATATGATTATTAATATAGAAAGAATAATATTTATTAAAAGAGCCATTAATCCTTTTATTAATTATCAATTAAACTTTTTTTTTTTTTAAACTTCGGACAACTCCAAAAAAAAAAAAAATTTTTTTAAATAAAATTAAATTTAATTAATTAAATTTCATATATTACTCCATATATTCTTATATATTTCAATATAGAAGAAATATATTTTTTATTTAAATAAAAAAAAAAAAAGATTAATAAAATTATTGATATAATTGACAAATAATAGTAATAATAAAGACTTTTATATATTTAAATATTGAATGAAAAATTGTATTATTTTTATTACTTTTTTTTTTTTTTCTTTTTTTTATTGTTTCTAAAAAGAATAAGAATAGACAATCCTCTCATTTTAAATATTTATTATATATAAATTTAATTGAAAAATTAAAATCTTAGATTATTAACTCTCTATTAAGTAGAGTATATAAAGTAAGAAATAAAATTAATATATATATATTTTTAAATATAAATTTTTATATGTATTTTATCTTTCAATTCTTAAAAAGAGTTATCTATTACTCATAGTAATAACAATAACAATGTTAAATAAATAAGCAAGTATATTATAAAAATTTAACAAAATATTTTTTATAAGAATATATATATACTTATATGTTATTTTTTTTTTTTTTTTTTTTTTTTTTTTTTTTTTTTTTAATTTTTAATAAAATTTATATTAAAAAAAAAAAAAAAAAAAAAAAAATTCTAAAAGTATATGATTATTGATATAATAAAAATTTTTCGTACTCAATTAAATCTTTTAATTTATTTAAAAATTTGATCAAAATTTAAAATATATAGAAGATTAATTATAAAATACTATATTTCTTGACATCATTTTTATTATTATTATTTTTTTTTCAAATCTCATCAATTTAAATCAAATATAATTTAAATGATGAAAATAATTTTTTTATTTTTCTATAAAATAGAAAGATTTGATTTAAATAAAATTGTTAACATTCATAAACAAAAGTTGGTAACATTAAATAATTATCAAATTTAAAGTCATTAATAATAATAGCTTTTATTTATTGTGCATTGTTATTGTTAAATATTATAGTAAATAAGAGTTTAAATATAAAAATATTTTAAAAATTTTTAAAATCTAAATTATAAAATCTAAATTATAAAATCTAAATTTTTAATTTTTTGATAATTTATTTATACAATTATTTTTAATGAAAAATAATAAATAAGTGAAACAATATTAATATTTTATTTTTTATATAAATTTTGTAAACATAAAATTTTTTTTTTAAAAATAGTTATTTTAAAAATGTCTAATACTGAAACCAAAGAAGAGGCCTTTAAGTTTTATTCCGAAAGTTATACCAGTAAGTTTTTTTTTTAATATTTCTAATAAAATTTAATATATGTATAAATAAACTATAGATGTGAATGAAAATCAAAAACTTATATATTCTTTTATATAATTGTATTATTAAATTTTAAAATTTCTTCATAAATAAAGACAGAGTTTATAAACTTTCAGCAAAACTTAAAAAGGAACAAATTGACAGACCAATTAATAAAATTAAAGAAAAATTAATTGAACAAGATAGAGAAAGAAAATTACATCCGGTTATAAAACAAAGACCAGAAAGTGATAGAATACGTCAATTAAGAGAAGAATTGTAATAATAATAATTATTAAAAATTAAATTTCATTATATAATAATATATATTTTTATTATAAGATACTGTAAAAAATTTCATTTTTTATGATATTAGTAAAATTTTAATTCGATTTTTTTCTTAAAATTTTATTTTTATGCATACCATTTTAATATATTAAATTTTTATAAAAATTAAAAATTTCATTCATAATAGAGCCAACATTCATACTATTAGAAAGGAAAGAGTCTTCGATAGTGAACCAACTGAAGAAGAAAGATTAATTATTCAAAAACGTGTCCAATTACAACAATTACAAGTAAAATAAATTTCCATATTTTATAAATATATTTTTTATTCAAAATAAAAATAAAGTTTTTTTTTAACCTATTAATCAAAATAATTTTTTTTAAATGAAAAATGACTTAACCATTAAAATTTTCTTTAATAAAAATAATTTATATATATATTTAAATAATTTAATTAATAAAAAATTTTTTTTTTCACCAATTAAGTTCCAAGAATATGAAAAGAAAGATTTTTATAGAAAATTAGATAAAATTGTTGGTTTATATAATTTTTTAAATGAAGAAGAAGTTAAGACAGCTTTAGAAGATAGTAATAATGATGAAGTAAATTTCAAATCCATTATTTATTATTTTCTAATAGTTTTCCTATATAAATTATATTTTAAATGAAATATTAAAATTATTAATTAATATAAAATATCTTAATATAATAAATTTATTGTTTATTAGGAACAAGTCATTTTAAATTTAACTCAACAAGAATACTTACCAAAAATTAGAAAGACGATTGCCTACAAAAATAATAATCAAGAAATTGAAAATGGTAATACATTAATGATAATGATAGCAACAATATAACAACAATAATAACATAGAATAATTTTAATTAAGAAATTAAAAAAAAATTTTTTTTTATTCAATTTTTTAGTTTTATTATATCAATTAAATTAATATATATTATATGTATAAATATCATTAAAAATAGATCATATGACTAATGAAGAAAAGGAAGCTTATGAAAGATTAGCAATTAAGAGAAGGAATTACATGAAAAAAATTACCTCACAAGATACTAAAACGTAAGAACAAAATTTAATATTATTTATATAATATCTACATATCACTTTTTTTTTTATTTATTTATATTATATTATGTCGTATAAAGTAATCTAATTTATAATTTTTTTTTTTATTTTTTAAACATATTTCAAATACATATATATATTTTATTATTATTATATAACTATTGTTATTATTTAAAGTCGTACTTACACTTACACTAGATTACGTTTAGATGATGCTTTAAAACAATTAAAATCAGATGATCCAATGAAAGCCTTTGAAGGTTGGAGTGAAGCTCGTATTAAGGCTTATAAAATGATTGGTATTAATCCAAACACATATTATTATAGATTTAACGCACCAGGTGAAAAGCAAAGAAATGGTGCTTGGACTCCTGTAAGTTTTTTTTTTAATATATATATATATATTTTTTTATTTTTTAAATTATTGTTGTGGTTTTTATTAATGAAAAATATCAAAAAATTTTTTTTCTTTATTAATTATAAACTTAATTAATATTAATATTATTATTATTATTATTATTATTATAAATATTTATTAATATAGGAGGAAAGAAAGTTATTCATGGATAGATTAGCAGAAGTTGGTGCTGATGGTCAATGGGGTATCTTCTCAATGACCATTCCAGGTCGTGTTGGTTATCAAGTAAGTTAATCATTATCATTATATATATATGTTTAAAAAATAAAAGAAAATAAAAAAAAAAAAAAAAATACATATAAAAGTTGATATTTTCAATTTTTTATTTATTTATATAATAAATATATAATAAATTAACAAAATGTATATAAAATCTTCTATTTTTTTAATTTTTCATTATCATTAATAAAATATAAAGTGTTCCAATTTCTATAGACATCTATTAAAGAGTAAACAAATTATTGATCCAAACTATATTATTGATGGTAATAAAATGCATTACTTATTTGGTAAAAAAGATGGTCAAGCTGGTACAATTAGAAGACATAACCGTCATCCACATAAGAAGAAGGTTATTAATCTTGAAAGTGCATTAAGTAGCACTCCAAGTAGCAGCACTCGTACAAGTACTCGTGTTACTCGCAAGCGTAAGAGTAAGTATACCTATGATGACAGTGATTCTGATGATGATTATCTCTATCCACGTGATAATGATGATTCTGGTACCTATCATAATTGGTGTACTACTAAACGTACTAGAGCTAAATATGAACAACAACCAAGTACACCAGAAGAAAATCCATTACCAGGTTTCACTGATCCAATTACTTTAGAAGAAGTTATAAAACCAGCTATATCACCATATGGACATGTCATGGGGTAAGTTAATATTCATTTATTAATAGATATAAATAATATATAATAATATATAATAATAGTATATAATAATATTAAAATATTTAATATTTAATATTAATATTAATGTTATTGTTAATATTTATTAAAATCATTTAATAAATGATTATAAATATATATATGCATATATATAAAATTTTTAAATATAATAATTTTTATTAATTTCAATAATATATTAATTATTATTATAATTTTTTATTTCATTTTATTTCATTTCATTTTATTATTTTTAATAAAAAAAATAATAATTAATAGATATGATAGTTGGGTTAGATGTTTAAATAATCCAGATTGTAAGAATAGATGTCCAATTACAAAGAAACCGTTAACCAAGAGAGAGCTTGTCATATTAACATTTGAAAATATTGATCAATACAGAGATAAAATTATTAATAAATAAGAAAGAAATAAAAAAAAAGTTTTATTTTTTTATTTATTATATTTTTTATTTTTATACTTTATTTCATTATTAAAAATAAGTCTTTCTCATCATCCTTTGTACAGAATATATAATATATTTAAAGTAGATTTAGTAATATAATAATAATAATAATAATACAAATATATAATACTTCATTTTTATTTTTTAGTTCTATTTTTATTTTTATTTTTATTTTTATTTTTTTTATATTTTTATATTTTTCAGTATATTATTTTTATTGTTATAATTGTAATTATTATTATTCCTTTTTATTTCTTTTCATCAAAAAAAAAAAGAAAAAAAAATTTTTTTTTATATTACTATAAGTTTATTTTTTTTTTTTACAAAATTTTATATTTTTTTATATTATATATATATATATTTAAGATATATTTTTTAATAATTTTTAATTTTTTTTCAATAGTAAAGTAAATTACTGTATAATTTAACAATTATAACTGTAATAATAATTGCTATATAATAAACATTTTTTTTAAAAAAAAAAAAAAAAAATTAAAGTTTATATAATATATTATAATAATATAGAAATATTAATATTTAATGATTGATCTATAGGAATTTAGAAATTTGATTTACTGATTTCATTTCATTTTTATTTCTGTTTTTATCAATGTTTTTTTTTTTTTAATTAAACTAAATAATATTTAATATATGTTTTTTATATATTTTTACTTTTCCTTGGAATTTTAAATAAATAATAAATTGAAGTCTATTTCAAATCTATATTTTTGAAATATTTTTAATCTATTATGTATCATAATAAATTTCAGATTATTTAATTTTTATTTGAATTTTTTTTTATTTATTACAATTTTTTTAAAATAATTAATTAATAAAGAATAATTAAACTTAATTATTATTTTTTTTTTAGGAAGTAATTGTTAATTTTTATGAACTTTTCCTAACACTATAGATATCATATTATTAAAAATTTTATTAATTTTTTTTTTTTAGACCTTTAATAAAAATTAAAATGTTTGTAATTTGATAATAACGTTTTAAAAATATTATTATTATTATTATTATTATTATTATTTTTTTAAATTATAATATAATAAATTTATTTTATTAAATTTATTTTATTTTATTTAATCTTTCTAATCTTTTTTTTTTTTTTTTATTTATTTTTTTTTTTGTATATAAAGTATTAATTAAATTTTTGTTTTATTTTTGATAGTACTGTTTTTGTAAAATAAAATTATATTGTTTATTAAGTTTATTTATATTATTATAAGCAATTCCAGTATTATGAAGGGCATTAACATAATTTATATTAGGTTTGATAGATAATGCTAAAACATCTTTTACCTAGTTTTTTTTTTTTTTTTTTTTTTTTTTTTTTTTTCACCATTTGAAATATAACTAGATACATAAAGCATATATGAATTAAATTGTGAAATGTTAGTATTAAAAGTAACTTGATTTTTTCTACATGCCATTTTCACAAACTTATAATACGTTTCTAAAGTGTAAGCAGCAAATTTTTTTTTTTTTTATAGCAGTTTCCATATGTTTTTTTTTTTTTTATATTCTTCATTCATAGATTTTTTGATTTTCATTATCATTTTTTTTTGACATTTTTAAGTACCTCATCAGATTTTATTACAGAATCGTCAGACACTTGACTTGCAATATTTGGATTGTCATCAATAACTTCATTCAAAGCTTCAGAAAACGTTAAACTTTGATAGTCTTCAATAGATTGATTATTTCTTGGAATAATTTTATTATTTAATCTAGTGGTAATTATATGTAATGTCATTAGCTCTTTTTTGTATTAATACTACTCGGAGACTATTGATAATCTAAATCAAATGACGATTTCAATAATTCTCGAGATTCCATATTACCGTCAATGATTAAAATATGACGATACATCAAGTTTACTTTTAATATTTGATTTATTATTAAACATATTAATTAGACTTGCCTCACTTAAATACAAAAGTTAACACTGTCATTCCAATATAAACTAGCTTCTTTATTGAATCTAGATTTATACAAGATTCTACACCTTTTATTACGAACTTTTTACCCTCTGAAGAAATTTTATTGTTTTTTTAATTACGTCAAGAGCATTACTATTATCGTCGATATGTTCAAGTTACGGAACCGATATTTTACTTATAGAACCCGAAAAATCATCCATATTAAATTCCTCTCCACCTATTTTAGATGCAAGCGTATCATGAGTTTTAAGAATGACTTCAAGATTAGGAATTGATTTGCCATTACTATGAAGAGTATTACTGGTTAAAATCGGTTCATGAAAATCATTATATACACATTATTTAATTCATTATTGTAATAATCATCTAATGAATCCGTATCTAATGATTCTATTTCTTGGACATAAACTATTAATCGATTCAAGAAAATTATTAAAATTATTTCCATTACCTATAGTTCTATGATCTATTTCTAAATATATTTTATTATCTTTATAAGTCACACCCATTTCATATATTAAATTATTATTTTTATTTTGATTTACTATGCTAACCAACTTATTAAGATTGTGTATAAGTTTATATTACCTACTGTTCATAGATTCAGATTCATCAAACATTATCATAATTAGCAATCAAATTATGACTATCATCATCAGTAATTATATCAAAAAATTTTTTTTAAATGAGTCTCATAATTTTTATTAAAGTTTAGTTCCATACTTTTAATGTCATTTTTCATCGAAATTAATCAAATATACAGGCACTGTTTTGAATATTCAGACTTAAATAACAATTGCTTTAAAATCATTCATAGAACCATTGAAATTTATGATAAAAGAAGCGCTTTCTTCTTCACTAAATTTATTATTGTATTTTTTTCAAAAAGTTGAGATAATATTTTCCAAACATCGGCGATTTTTTTTTTAGCATTATTGTGTAAATATTTCGGATTAGAAATATCATTATAATTATCATAGTATGGTAATATATTTTTTTTTATCGATATTTTTTTCTTTAAATAATTTCAATGAATTAATTAAGTTACTCTAGATATTTTTATCCGAATTTTATAATCATTAGTTTTTGAAAGTACCTTATTAAGTAATACAAATTCATTATCTAATTGATATAAATGGGCTGCGTTCATTCCAATACCATTTATTGGACCAGGAACATTTATTGCAAAAATATGTCCATAAATACCATTACCAACAGTAAGCATTAACGTACTTATGTATAAATCTTTAGAGTTGTCACTATTTTCTAAAGGACGGTTTAGATAATTCCCTGTAGTTTTTTCTTAAATTGAAGAATACAGGTTTCGAATTTTCATTAACAATATTATTAAAAAATCCGATATAAAGGGTGAAGATATTTTGCCTTTTAAAAAAAAGCATTTTTAAGTCATCATTATCAATGTTTTCAATATTTTCATTTTCATACTTACTTATATCTTTCGTGATAGATTAAGTATTGTTCGGTATATTTTAGAAGTTGGATAATAGAATTATCAAAATAATTTAATAAGTCATTAGACGTTCTAAGAACATTATATGCTTGATTAATAGCTCTATTTACACTACACTTTGTATAATTCTATTTAAGTCATTAGTTATGTTATTACTAATTGCATTTACCACATAATTTTTAAAATTCATTGTAATAACTTTTATCTAATACATTATTTTTAGTTGTGAACTCTTTTTAGTGTGAAAAATTTTAAAGAAAACAAATTACGGTTTGATCCTACAGAAAGAGATATAGAGGATTTTGAAGACATGGAAGAATGGATGGAAGATTATCACGAACTATTTTATTATACATTTTCATCAACATCGAATGATAAATTTAATGATAATTTTGAAATAAAATATAGATAAATAAAAATCAATTAATTAATTATCTATATATATTTTTAAAAAATGAAAAAAAAAATTTCATAATAAATAATGCTTAAAATGTATATTTTAAAATTTTTATATAATTTATTGATATAATTAATGACCAAAGCACTTACTCTAATTTTTAATATAAAAAATTCATAACTTATTTAAATAATAATATTATTAATTATAATAATATTATTTTTATAAAATGTTTTTTTTTTTTTTTTTTTTTATAAAAATTTATAATAAATAAATATTATAATAAAATAGTATTATGAAAATTTTAATCTTTACAATTTGTATATTCCTTACTAATTATGCTTTAGCAAAAGAATCAAGAGTATTTTGTCGGTACAATTATAATGGGGGTATCTAAAGCTTATGATCCCGCGTATTTTGATAATGAAGGCAATATTGTCTATGCTAAAACAATTGAAGAATACGCAAAAGTATTGGGACCCACTTGGTACTGAGTTTCTTGGTACGATAATAGTACAATGGTTAATAGTATTGGTATGTATTACGATATTTCCAGTATTCAAAATAAATTAAGAAAAAGAAGACTTGAAGATTCTAATGATAATAAGAATAGTAATGAAAATAATGGATAATAATGAAAATAAAGGATAATAATGAAAATAAGGATAATAATGAAAATAAAGGATAATAATGATTATATTGATGAAAATACCATTACTGATAATCCATATTTAAGAGGTAATGATACAATTAGTGATTTTAAAAATAGAACTACGACTTATATTAATAAAATTTATGACAAATTAAAAAATACTCAACAAAAATGTATTCCATTAGCAAGTGCAAATCCAACCTATAACCCATATCATAAATTATTAGTTATTGGTATTGATGCTCGTATACCTAATGCTAGAAATGTTACGGGTGTCGTAGTTAATTTACCAGATTCTTTAGGATCAGTCATTAATAGTATTCCTAAAGGTTTTTACAGAATGTGCAGCAGTAGATAATTGTGAAGGGTGTAGTGGTTTATGTAATAGTTTTATCTCAGCAACAAAAGAAAATCAAATTTCCATTACGAACTCTAAAGGTGAAGTTTCAACCCACAACTACTGGTAATATTGAAAGTAATACGGATACTTTAACGGATGAAATTTCTAATACTATTGAAGTAGCATCTACTTTAACTGATGGTAATATTATTACACATTCCGACTCTAATACAAATACTAGTTCTTTAGAAGTAGCAGTTACATTAACTCATTCCAATTCTACAAGTGAATCTTCCAATAATGGATTTACCTTTAATACCAAATATTCAGAAGCAATTATTCACGGAGTAACGGAAGATGATACACATGCCATAACTAATATTGCAGGATCGACTGATGAAATTAATTGGAACGGATATAAAGAGCATTCCGATACTAATGAATATAGTTATTTTTAAGTAAAGATGATCATGATTATCATAATAATCAATATGAAGAAGTAAATGGAATTCTTTATATCGATAAAGATGCTTCATATGATAATAAGGATAATAAGGATAAAAATAAGGATAAAAAGGATGGTAAAAATAAAAGATTTGTATTAGCTAATAGTGAGGATTAAAAAAAAATTAATTTATATAATAATCAAACTCATTTAGAAAAAAAGAATATTTTTTTTTGTTCCACTTGCTCCTATTTTACTTGAATTTGAGGTTCAACAAGGTGCTAGATTTCTTATAAAACAAGGAATTAAAACAAATAGGAAAATATGTTTGTAAACAAGTTACTAAAAAAAAAAAAAAAAAAAAAAAAAAAAAAAAAAAACTAGCTCTAAAAAATCCATACCATCAGCCCCAAAACATGTAATTATAGAAACAGGAAAGAAAAAATAAAAGAAGTAAATCTAAAAAAGTTGAGTTGATACAGCAGCTCAATTAGGTTAAACTGCAATATCAGGAGCACAATTGGTAGAAGATGAAGTATGGAATGAAAAAAGAAAAAAAAAATTATGACCTAACTAAAGAATGGAACAAAAAAAATTATGACCAAACTGAAGAATAGAATTAAAAAAAAATATGACCAAACTAAAGATTGGAATAAAAAAAAATTATAATCTTACTGAAACATAGAATCAAATTGAACAAAATTTTACAGATGCATGTAATTGGAAAAATTATTATCAAACTGATAAATGGAACCAAAAAAAAAAAAATTATGATCAAATGGAAACATAGAGTCAAAAAAAACTTTGATCAAACTGAATATAATATTGGAATAGTGTTAATTATGAACAAACAGAATCATGGAATTGGAAAAATTTTGAATAAACTGAAAACTGGAATTGGAAAAATTTTAATCAATCGGATTATTGGAATAAAAAGAAATGAACAAACACAATATAATTTAGCTAATTTTAATTATGATATGCAGGTCATACTTTACTGAAAGGGAAGAACATGCAAGTTTAGTTATGGCTCTAGATGGTACACGTAGTAATAGTCATACCGATGTTGAAGGCTCATCAAACAATGGAGCCAAAATTAATTCCAAAGAAGATTCAGAATACAATTCACATTCACAGAGTGTCATAGAACAAAATGAAACAACTAAAGGATATTCTCAAGCGTATACTTTAGGACATAATGAATCTTCATCAAAAGAAGATTCTAAAAGTGATACTATTTCAAATCTTTTATCTAATTTCCTATACTTCTGAAAATGGTTGGACAATAGAACAATCAAGTTCATCTACCAATTCTAATGGTAGGACATTTGGTAATAGTTATTCCATTTTCGGTAATGAAAGAACTTTCGGTTGAAAATGCAAAAAAAAAAAAAAAAAAAAAAAAAAAAAAATAACTATATCTGTTAATTATGCAGTTATTAGCATCTCGAGTTCCTACTACTACCAAGAGCGTCAATGCGGAAGTAACAGTAAGGCAGGCCAGTAGGACTAGCACTACCAATGAAGATCATAATTTCGTATCCTAAAATTATGATTAACATTGTAAAGTCAAAAATAATGTCTATTTAATGAATGGTATAACTATTAACATAATTAATAAAAAAAATAAAAAATAAAAAAAAAAACTATTTGAATGAATAATATTTATATAAAAAACAAAGAAAATAAATAAATAAATAAATAATAAATATATATATATAATTTTTTTTTTCTTTTTTTTTTAATGTATTAACTAAAAAAAAAAATAAAAATAATAATAATAAAAAATAAATAAATAAAAATATTTAATTCATAATGGTTTTATTTATTTATTTATTTTATTATTTTATTATTTGTTAAACAAAATAATAATTATTAGATAATAATAACTTTTGTATAGATATATAAATTTTTTATGATAGAAAATTATTAAGACTAAATAGTCTCATGTAGTAAAAAAAAAAAAAAAAAAAAAAAATAACTTTTGATGATAATTAACTATTTCGGTAATTTTGAATCATCAAAAGGATATTAGTTCAGTTATTATTGCCCACTTTTCAAATTTTTATTTTTATTTTCCATTATTTTTGTTAATATTACAGGTTTTCGAATAACTTTCTGTTCTTCAAGAAGAAATGTTATTGATATTATTAAAGCTAAAGCAGGTTCAACTCCTATTAATCATTAAATTCAATGATGTTATTGAATCATATTGGTCTGATACTG
This sequence comes from Neocallimastix lanati (nom. inval.), assembly GCA_016946835.1. Taxonomy (NCBI): domain Eukaryota; kingdom Fungi; phylum Neocallimastigomycota; class Neocallimastigomycetes; order Neocallimastigales; family Neocallimastigaceae; genus Neocallimastix; species Neocallimastix lanati (nom. inval.). The sequence goes on along the minus strand of JACVTC010000039.1, from coordinate 697,438 downwards.
GTAAATTTCAAGGAATTAAAGATACGAAATTACGACAATAACTTCAAATTTATAAATGCTAGAAATCTATTTAAAGCTCAACCTTGAATACCGCCCCCCAAAATTTAAGTTTAGGTTTTAACTGGAATCTTAAGATTTAGAGCTGGTTTACAAATATAATACCACTATTACGATTAGAAGTGGTAGAGTGGTGGTTGAGTTTCTGATGATTGTCCTAAATTCTGCCCTTGCTGTGGAAAAGGTGAACAATCTTTTATTCATTGGAAAATTTTGAATGCTCCACCTTTTCTTTATGTCGATGAAAATCTTTTATTAGATTTTATCGATGACCTTTTCATTTTATTTGCCAATAAAAGTAAGGAATCCTTCCTTACTTTCCTTCATGTTCTAAAATTATTTTAGAATATAAGAATTTCATATACAGATATATTTATATATATTCCTTCTTGGTGGAATTTTCAGCTTTAGATGACCTACAATTCGATATTGGGGGAACGGGGACATTTAAGTGAACAAACTCCTAAAAAGTTCGTAGTGGTCTACTGTTCGGTAGATTGTGGGGCTTGGGGAATATCTTGCTAAATATAATACCAATCATTGTTAGCTCTCTTGAGTTACTTTTTAAGAGGTTTAGCAAAAACACCTTTTATTATCAAGAGTGCTGACATCGTACTTGATATGATAAAAGGAATAGTGCAGTTAGTAGTCTTGTTAATTCTTATCAATACACATTTACTAGCAGCACCGTTCTGAACACAGAACCAGTAGTAAGTAATTCAACTTTTGATGATCTTTCTTGTGGCTCAGGGGAAGAGTTTAGAAGATACGATACCACACTCTCAATTTTAAGGATGTTACTTCTTTGTTTCATTATTCTATTTTAGATTTAACTGGTGGATTATGTTGCTACACATAGTATACATCACACCTAGATTTTTTTTTTAACTTTTGAAACTTATTTTTTATTCTTTATTACATTAAATTTTCATTGGTTAATTGAAAGTTTTTTTATTTATTAGTTTTTATTATTTTTTATTATTTTTTTTTATTTTATTTTACTTAAATCTTTTACATACATTTTATTTTTATCTTAATAAAACACAGGAAGTGTATTCTCTTCCTAGTCTAAATGTGTATATATATGATTTTTCATAAAATAGATAGTAAGGTGTCTATTTACATTGTAGCTGTTTTTAATTTTTTCTAATTTTTTTATAATTTATTATATATATATATATATTTTTTTTTTTTTTTTTTTTTTTTTTTCAATCATTTAGTAAATCCACTTAAATCAATTATTTTTTTTATTAATATAGTTTTATATGGTATAGTCTTTTTTTTTTTTTTTTTTTGAAGAACTCAGACCGAAATAGAAAAGAACCAGAAAAGACCAGACTTAAACCCTAAAGACCATGCCGATATTACCATGTGCTAACATTTGAGAAATCAAAAAAAAAAAAAGCATCAAATATATCAAATATATCAACACTTAACCGTTTAAAAGTAAATATTCATGTTTATATTTATCAGGTATTATATGTTTTTTTTTTTTTTAGACGGCTGACACTAAAGAAAGAAAGGTTTGGATTCAAAGCCAATACCATCAACAATAAGATAAAACTAAACTAAACTAAATTATTCAGAACCTTTATTTTTTTAATTTTTTTTATTTTTTAAAAAACAAATTATATAGAATTTTTATTTTTTTTGATTTTATTTATTTGTTTTTAATTTTATTTTATTTTATTTTATTTTATTTTAAAAAAAAAGGAACTTTTTGTTTTTATCTATGTCTTTGTGTCCTCCCTTCCATTGACATCACCTCTAAACTAGGGGGAATCTTTAGTGATATTACGAACGAATAAATAAAATAAATTAAAATTAAAATTAAAATTAAAAAGATATTTAAGTAAGGAAGTAAGGAAGGATTAAAACTTATAAAACCAAGAAGAATTAAAAACATTTTCATTTCATTTTCCTTATCAGCTAAGTAAAATAAAAATAACTCTAAAAATAAGCAAAAAGCGTATAAACCTTAACAAACAAACCTTAACCTCTTAACCATAATCACCAACTAAACTATATATATATGCATTATATATTATGTATAATATTTATATAATAATATTATTCATTTATTTTATATATTTATTTACTTATTTATTTATATTTATTTATTTATTTTTTAATTGTTATTTATTTATTTATCTATTAATTTATTTACAATAATAAAAAACTAAACTTTCATTATTTATTTATATATACATATACAATATCCTGGTTAACAATGAAAAATATATATATAAATATATATTTTAATCTCTCTATTTACCCAAATATAAGAAAAAAAAATTCCTTTGTGAAATTATGAAACAAACAAAAAAAAAATACTTTTATTTTTATTTTAAGCAAAAATGGAACAAAAATGAAACAAAAATAAATAAAATAAATAAATATAGATTAAAAAATAAAATAAAAAAAAAATAAAAAAAAAAAAAAAAAAAAAAATGTGTATTTTTTAAGTATCAAAAAAACTTTTTTAGTTTGTTAAATAACAGTTTATTTTATTCTTTTTATTTCTATTTTTTGTGTTTTTGTTTCTATTTTTATTATTATATTTAATTATTTTCCTTTTTATTATTTATTATTTATTAATTATTATGTATTATTTATTATTCAATTATTTATTATTTATTATTTATTATTTATTATTTATTATTTATTATTTATTAATAAATGTTCTCTATTATTATTTATTATTTATTATTTATTAATAAATGTTCTCTATTATTATTTATTATTTATTATTTATTAATAAATGTTCTCTATTATTATTTATTTATTATTTATTAATAAATGTTCTCTATTATTATTTATTATTTATTATTTATTAATAAATGTTCTCTATTATTATTTATTATTTATTATTTATTAATAAATGTTCTCTATTATTATTTATTATTTATTATTTATTAATAAATGTTCTCTATTATTATTTATTATTTATTATTTATTAATAAATGTTCTCTATTATTATTTATTATTTATTATTTATTAATAAATGTTCTCTATTATTATTTATTATTTATTATTTATTAATAAATGTTCTCTATTATTATTTATTATTTATTATTTATTAATAAATGTTCTCTATTATTATTTATTATTTATTATTTATTAATAAATGTTCTCTATTATTATTTATTATTTATTATTTATTAATAAATGTTCTCTATTATTATTTATTATTTATTATTTATTAATAAATGTTCTCTATTATTATTTATTATTTATTATTTATTAATAAATGTTCTCTATTATTATTTATTATTTATTATTTATTAATAAATGTTCTCTATTATTATTTATTATTTATTATTTATTAATAAATGTTCTCTATTATTATTTATTATTTATTATTTATTATTTATTAATTAATGTTCTCTATTATTATTTATTATTTATTATTTATTAATTATTTATTATCTATTATTTATTATTAATTATTTATTAATTATTTATTATCTATTATTATTATTATTATTATTATTATTTTTATTATTTATTATTTATTATTTATTATTTATTATTTATTATTTATTATTATTTATTTATTATTTATTATTTATTATTTATTATTTATTATTTATTATTTATTATTTATTATTTATTATTTATTATTTATTATTTATTATTTATTATTTATTATTTATTATTTATTATTTATTATTTATTATTTATTATTTATTATTTATTATTATTTATTTATTATTTATTCAATTAGTTAATATTTAATATTTAATTATTTATTATTTATTTATTATTTATATTATTATTTATTATTTATTATTATGTAATTATTATTCATTAATGTAATTAATTTATCAGAAAAATCATTTAAAAATTTTTTGTTATAACTTTTTGTTTTCTCATATTTTAATTTTATTTCTTAATATATTTCCCTTAATTATTATTATTATTATTATTATTATTTATTTATTTATTTATTTATTTATTTATTTATTTATTTATTTATTTATTTATTTATTTATTTATTTATTTATTTATTTATTTATTTATTTATTTATTTATTTATTTATTTATTTATTTATCAATATTTATTAATTTATTATTATTGCTTTTTTTTCTTCATTTTTTAATTTTTTTTTTTACTTTCTTTTATTTAATATAAATGAAATTAACCAATAAAAACACGTTAAATGATATATATGACTTTTTATAATGAAAAAAATAATATTAACCATATTTGGTGATATTAATTTTTTAATATAATAAATGAATAAACTTTATTTCTATAAAAATAAAAAAATAATAATAAAATTTTGATAAATATTTTATAAGAAAAAATAATTTATTTGTAACCATTTCTTATTTGAACATTCCAATAATTATTAAAGAAAAACATAAAAATTATATCTCCCAAAACAATACATAATAATATTTTTAGATTAATAATATGATATATTAAATTTGACTAGATTCATCATAATGAAATTTATAATTAATATATATGTTTTATATTGTATTATTCTATATTTTACAATATATATATTTTATTATTTTATATTTTATTATTAATATAAGTTTATAAAAAAAAAAAAGGTTTTTTTTTTTTATAAATATATTATGAATATTTCATTATTGGAAATTACCTTTTTTTTTTTTTTCATTATGTTATTCTTTTTATATTTATTATTAAGAATTAATTAAATAAAAAATTGATACGAATATGAAATGTTTAATATTTAATCATTATTAATACTATTAATATTTTAATGAAATGTTCAATTATAAATAAAATATTATTATTTAATGAATATAAATAAATAATATAAATTAATTATTTTATTGCTTTTTTTTTGTCTTAAAATTATAATTAAATTATAATATTAATGATATGATGATTATTATTATGTTAATATTATTAAATAACTTTACTATATGATATTCATTTAAGTTTCTATTATGGTTCTAATAAATTAATATATATTATGTATTATATAATATAATTTATTTATTATTTATTATTTATTTATTTTATTATTTATTATATATTATGAATTATAAAATATAATTTATTTATTATTTATTATTTATTATTTATTATTATTTATTATTTAAAAAAAATGAGAAATAAGTTAATTTTAGAATATATTTTAATATATTTAACACATATATTATTAATAAATTATTAATATATTGGAAAAATGGTTTAATAAAAACTTATTATTTGAATTTTTGAGATTTTATTTTATGGAATTAAAAAAAAAAAAATAAAATAAATTTAAATAAATAAAAATTGAATCTACTTTTTTTTTTTTTTTTTTTGATGAATTTAGTTGCGATAGTATTGATGATTTTTACTTTTTATTTGTCTTTCTTACTTATAATTATTATCAACTATTATAATTTTTTTTCTTTTTCTTTTTCATTTTTCAATAATACTAACAATGTTATATACATTTTAGTTATGCTCATTATTATTTATTATTTATTATTTATTATTTATAATTTATGATTTATTATTTATTATTTATTATTCAATTATTTATTATTCAATTATTTATTATACTTTTAATTATATATATAATTTTTTATTTTATTATATTTTGTATTCACTTTTTAAATTAAAAATAAATTTTTTTTCTTATAACAACAATTGTGAACTTTAACTTTATTTATTTAATCAAGTATATGAATATATAAATATTATTTTCTTTTTTATAAAAATAAAAAAAAAAAAAGAACTCAAAAATTAATAATAATAATAATTAATAACAAATAATAATAAATATTATTTGTCCAAATGGAACATTATAATTTTGTTTTTTCTTTAAATAGTAATAATGAAATAAAAGTTTTAAGATTCTTAAATTAAATTTAATCATGTTAAAAAGTTTAAAAAATGAAAATGAAAATAGAAAAAAATATATAAAAAAAAATTTCCTTTTTTCTTTATTAGACAATAAACACAATCTACATATATGTACATATATATACTTTTTATTATTATTATTATTATTATTATTATTATTATTATTATTTTTACCTTTTCTCTTACCACATGATAAACCTTCTGTTTTAATTAAAAATCTTTTTTGTTATTTTTCGACTTTCTTGTTTTTTTGTTTCATTTTCTATATTCTATATTCTATATTTTCTATACCATATATATTTATTATATAGATTATTCTAAAGCAATAGAAAAATAAAATAAATATATAAATATATAAATATATAAATATATATCTACTTTTTTTAAATTAATTATTTTAATCTATATAAAAATAGATATAATTAAATTTTTTTTTAAAGAAAACTATTCAAAAGTAATTTTTATTTATACAAAATTAGTTGTCAAAAGAAAGAATCGAATTTAAATATTTGATTTAATCATTTTTATTATTTCATTATATATGTTGTTATTGTTATTAATTGCTATTATTTGTTTTACTTTTATTATTATAATTATTATTATTATTATTATTATTATTGTTGTTGTTGTTATTTTAACAAAATATTTTAATAAATTATATAATTATTTCTCCTGCTGTTAATTTGATATTTTATTTTAATATATATTTATATATAAATATTGATTTTTTAGGCTTGAAATGTTATTCAAATTAAAAAAAAAAAAAAAAAAAAAAAAAAAAAAAAAAAAAAGCTAGTATTATTGATAATCATCATCATCATTAAAATAATAATATTATTATTAATATGAATAAATAAAATAAATAAAAAGTTTCATTTCCTATATGAATTTATTCTGATAAAATTATAATTAAGCCGTTCTTTCCAAAACAATTTATCATAAATTTATTAAGATATATATATATAAATAGATAGTTAAAAAATTAAATATGAATAATTGTTAATTTTAATTTTCTTAATTAAAATTTTTAATTCCTCTCTCTTTTTTTTATTATTATTTTATTTAATTTTATTTTATTTTAAATTTTAAATGTCATTAAATGATATTATTAAATAATTTAATTTATTTTATCATTTACTTTTAATATCGTTTACTTCATTCTTAATTAATTAACGAGACTATTATCAAATATATATATATATATATATATATTTTATAGATATATAAAATTATTTAGTTTAAATTAAATGTCTTTTTCATAATTTTTATATTTATATTTACATTTATATATATTTATTAATATTTTTTTTTCTTAAATCAAATGAATACTTCTATTCAATTTTTTTTATTCAAAAGTACTATAGATTTGATTTAGGATCTAAATATACTTTTCTAGAAATACTTTTTTTATTTATCTATTTATTTATTTATTTATTTATTTATTTTTTCTTTTCAATAAAAAACATTTTGATGAGATTTTAAACTCAAAAAATAATTAAAGTCTCTTTAATAACTATATAATATTTATATAACTTGTTTTATATATATATTTTTTTTAAATAGAAAAAAATTTATAATTAATTATTAATATCAACATAAATTATAATTAATAATAATACTATTGTTATTATTTATTTATTTATTTATTTATTTTTTGTAAAATTCTAAATTTATTTTTCTAATTATTTTTCTATTTTTTTTAATTTTTTTTTTTTTTTACACAAAGAAAAAGAGAAAAGAAAAAAGTCAAACAAAATTAAATATTATAAACCAAAATTAAAAAAAAAAAAAAAATTTCAAAAATAAAATAAAATAAAGTAAAATAAAAAATAAAAAAATTATAATTTTTTGAAATGGTGGATGAGAAATACTTGACAATCAATCTATTCTATCATATATTATCAGTATATTCAAATAATATATTAATAGATAATACTAGTAAACGTGCTACAAATATTAATAAAAATTTAAAATTGAAAAAAAAAAAAACATTTTATATTTTAAAGTTTAATTTGTAACTTTTTTTTTTTTTTCTTTTTTAATCTTAATACATAATAAAATTAAAATTAGATTTTGTTATATATATGTTATTATATTATATTATATTATATTATAATATTAGAATTGAGTTAGTTTACATAGATTAGTAATTTAAGATTTGACTTATTTAATTATGTTTAAACCTATTAAATATATGTAAACTTTAACTATTATGAAAATTTGTATTTAATTTTTTTATAGATAAAATATACCAAATTAATCTAATTCATATATTAATATATTATTGGTATATTAAATAGATTCATATTATAATATCTATTGTTCATATTTAAACTTTATATTATATATAAATACAATTTCATAATTTATTAAAATTTAATTTTTTTTTAATATCAAAATGTTTTAAAATAAATAATGATCAATAATAAAATAATAATATTAAAAAATAATAATTAATAATAATAAAAAATAATAATTAATAATAAAAAAAAATAATAATTAATAATAATAAAAAATAATAATTAATAATAATAAAAAATAATAATTAATAATAATAAAATATAATAATTAATAATAATAATAATAATAATAAATAATAATAAAGATGTAAAATAATAATAATGAAAATATCAATAAAATAATAATAATAATAATAATAATAATAATAATAATAACAAATAATAATAAAGATGTAAAATAATAATAATGAAAATATCAATAATGAAAATTTAAAATCTTTATAAAAAAAAAAAAACAGTAACTATTTTATATTAAATATATATTATAATATATTATCATATATATTAATATATTCAAATTTAAAAAAAAAAAACAGAAATTTTATATTAAAAAAAATTTTTATTAAAATTTAAACTTTTTTCATTATTATTTTTTTTTATTTTAAAAATTGTTTTTTTTTTTTTTTTTTTTTTTTTTTTTTTTTTTTTTCTATTATTATTCTTTATTTTATTTTTGCTTTGTTTTGTTTGTTTTTTAAATATATATAAAAAGGTTACTTTTAATCAAAGTTCTCTCTTTATATAATTTATTTGTTTTTTATAAAAAAAAGAAAAGTTTTTTTTTATATATATATTTTATTATGTAATTTTTAAATTTATCTTCAAAACAAAAAACAGAAAACAAAAAAAACTTATGAAAATCAACTTCAATTTTCATTTTTAATAAATTTATCTTTATAATTCATTATCATAATAGATTTTCAAAATATAAATATATATATTAAATTGTGAAATTTATTTACCCTATCTTTTTTTTATTTTATTGGATACAAAATAATAAACTTTTTTATTTAATAAAACTATTCAATTACCTGAAATAATAATAAAACAAGTATTTTAAGAAAAAAAAAAAAAAAAAAAAAAAAAAAGATACTAAACCATACATTTCGAACATATCTCAATATCATTAATAAACAAAGCTACTTTTTTTGTTATGTAAATATTTTATATAATATATAATTTTATTTTTATTATCTATATATATTTGAAGTTTATTTATTTTTATTTATTTTATTATTATTTGTAAAAAAAAAAAAAAAAAAAAAAAAAAAAAAAAAAAAAGATAATATAAACAACAAAAATATACAATGTATTATATTCTTAAACAATTCTTAAAACATAAATATAACAAATTATAAAATTCAATAATATTTTATATTTAATAACTGATAATAGTAATAATGACTATATACAAATATTATTATATTATTTTTTTTTAATATAATAATATAAATTTATATATATAATATTAATATATATATATGAAATTAATAGAAAGAAAGAAAGGATAATAATAATTTTAAAAATAAATTTTAATTGAATATAATTAACTATATATATATAAGTTTCTCCTAAAATTTATTTTATAATTAATATATATATCTAAAATATTATTTATTAACTAATTTAAAATTATATTTTATAAACTGTTTTAAATACTATATATAAAAAAAATAATAATAATAATACAAATAGTATGCTGAAATGGGGAAAATCTGTTTTAAATCGTTCAAGTTGGAAACAAAAATATAGTTTTTCAACCTCTGAGCTGGAATATAAGTTCGGAAAAAATAAATATAAAAAAATGATTAATGATTTCGATTCAGATACCAGTTTTTACGATAGAAATAATGATCGAATCAATGCCAGTAATTTTATTCACAGAAGTAACAGTCAAATAAATGTAAATACTCATACTGATAACAATTTAAAAAGAAAAAAATGGTTATCCGATAGTATTGATTATCTCTATAGCAATAATGAAAATTATCATCCCATGAACATCAACAATAGTCATATTAGTAATACCTATAATAATAACAATAGTAGTAGTAATAGTAATAATAATGTTATTATACCGGAACATATTGAGGAAAAAGATATTATGGAATGGAAAAACTATGTAAAGCATGAAATAAAAAATACCGATTATATAAACTTAAGTATTAATGAATTATTAAAAGAATTTATTGATAAAAATATATATAAAAATAATTCGGTTGAAATTGAAAATAAGGTAGACTTATCAACAAAAATAAATTCTTCGGAATCTTATAGAAATAAATCTATTAATGATAGTAATAATAAATCTCCTATTTTTGATCACTTTATTAATAGTAATCCCTTTCCAAATTCAAATTCAAATTCAATTCCAAATTCAAATTCAGATTTTAGGATACCATACAACCAAAACTTCAATAGTAACATTAACAACAACAACCTTAACATCAATAACTTTGACATCCACAGTAATAATTGTAATAATATAAATAAGGGGAAAAAATGTATGTTAACAGATTATGATATTCAAACCATTGAATATAAATTAAAATATAATTCAAATTATGAAATTGATAATATACCAGAAGAAATTATTATGGAATTATTGAATTATCAATTAAATTTTAAAGAAAAAAAAAATAATCAAGAATCTTACTTTATAAATAATAATAATATCAATTCAAATACAATAATAGATTCTAATTCTAATTCTAATTCTAATTCTAATTCTAATTCTAATTTAAACTCAAATTCTTTCTGTATATCATCTACTTCAACGATACCCACTGTTATTACAAAAACTTCTTTAGTTAATAATAATAATAATAATAATAATAATAATAATAATAATAATAATAATAATAATAATAATTATAATTATAATTATAATGTTAATGTTAATGTTAATGTTAATGATTCAGATTCTATCATGAAAGAAGATAATTCATTAACTTCAGAATTATTAATCAATAGGCCACAAACCTTAACTAATGATAAACAAGAAAATAATAATTGGAATTCACTTTACGCCATTCAAGAATTACCTTATTTATCAAAATATTCAAATTATTATTCTTCAAATAATGATTATGATAATAATAATAACACTCTTCCTTTAAAAGAAAATCTTTCAAATACTGATAAATTTAATGTCTATGATTATAGAAATTCAATAAATAAAGACTATCATCAATTTTATATTGAAAATTGTCCTCAATCTCAAAATGAAATACCTAAAAAAGGATTAAAAAATGCTATTAGAGTCTCTTATCAACACCTACGAAATTCAGTAAAATTAAAACCTAGAAAATCATCTGTGGTTACAACAGATACTGGAAATACCACTATTTATTCCATGGATGAAAATGATAAAGATCATCCCTCAACAGATATCATTTCCTTTAACGATGCCTTAAATTTACCTATTGAGAAAAATTCAAAATAAAAAAATTTTTTTTTAAAAAAAAAAAAAAAAAAAGAAAAAAAGAAAAAGAAATAAAAAGAAAATAAAAATCATTGTAATTATAATAACAATAATAATAATAATAAACCGATGTAATAAATAATAAAAATTATAATAAAAATAATAATAAAATAATAATATTAAATAATAAAATAGATGTAAATATATATATATTATTATTATATATATATATATATATAAATATAAATTTGTTGAATTATAATAAAAAATAGAAAAAAAAAATAAATATAAAAAAACTAAAATTAATAAAATTATAAATAATAATAAAAATAAAAATAAAAATAGACTTTATAAATAAACTAAATCACTATTCAGAAATACAAAAAAAAAAAAAAATTAATAGAATTTTTTTATTTATTTGTATTTTTATATTTATCTAACCATTTTTTTTTTTTTTATATATAAATATTAAATATATATGTATCTATGTATATATAATTGAAATAATAAATAATAATAACTAATTAATTAATTAGTTAGTTAATTATAATAATGTATTATCTTTACTGTTTTTGGTCATTAATAATTTTATATAATATTTATATTTATTTATTTATTTATTTATTTATTTATTTATATATGTTAAGAGTTATGGAATTTGTAGTTTATATTTATGTCAATTTTATTAATATATTTTATGATAAAGAATTACTTAGAATAATTAAGTAATTATTCTAAATTAATAAATTGTGGCTTATATATTACATATACTACAATATGTATTAATACATTTGAAGCTTATTTTTCATACATTTCACATATTCTAACATGAATGTGGTCCATTTCGCCAATTTTTTTTTTTTGAAATTTTAATAAGCCATCTATTTATTTGTGGCTTTTAAAATTTATATTATTACGCCATAAAATTTAATATAATTTTAAGTAAAAAAGAAATAAATGTATAAATAAATAAGTAAATAAATAAATAAATAAAAATTAAAAAGGTCAATAAAAAATAAAATATTTTTATATAATTTTTTTTTTTTTTGACAATCATGTTATAAGGAAAATGATAAATAATTATTTTCTTTATAACCTTATTTTTTATATTTTATTATTAATATTTATATTATATTTTTATATTTTATATTTTATTATTGATATTATATTTTTATATTTTTCTATTAATATTATATTTTTATATTTTTATATTTTTATATTTTATTATTTATATCAATATAATATTTTTATATTTTATTATTAAAAAATTTTATTTTATAAATTTATATTTAAATTAATATTATTTAAAATATTAATTTTTTATATTATAACTAAAACTTTAGTTGTTATTATAACATCTTAATAATAGAATTAAACCTTTTATTTTATATATAATTTATAAATAAAATATTAAATAATAATAAAAATTACAAAATAATATTTTTATAAGACTTAAATTATAGCTGTAAATTGAAATTTCAAAAATTAAAATTTGTTGTTCACATTTCAATTACTATTTATATATTACAGCAACCGTTTTGTAGAGATATATAAATAGGTTTTTTACACATATGAATTCACATGTCTATTCCATATTATATATATGGGCTTGTAAAGAACATATATACTTTGGTATATATATCTTATACTATATCAGTACGACGTCGGCGCTCCAAATTCCTAAGCAGAGGTAGCTCCAGTAGACATGTCAAATAACATCCGTGTTATCCTATAGAAATTGAACTCGTAACCCTCACAGTATAAGCTATACAACTACACTAAGATGCCATGGGTGATCAAATATAGAAATTAAATACGTGGCAATCCAATAATGGTAGGAGCGGAATTAATACTTACCTGAAATTGTGCCATTATAACCCCTTTACCCTTTCTCCAAACCCTATCGGGAAAATCAGATAAAGAATAGATACCAGATGATTATTAAGTCCGCCACATAACAACCAGAAGAAAGCCCAGTTCTACTTTATATGCTAAAAAATGCTATATATATTTGTTGTTTTAAAAAGACTTAAAAGTTAATAATTTAATTAGATTATAATATAAATAAAATAATTAATTAATTCATAAATTCTTTATTAGTATATATTAAAAAAAATAATTAATATTAATTTAGAATAAATAAATAATTAAATTTTTTTTATATACATTAAATAAATAATTTATTTTTAAATAATAAAAATTAAAATATTTTCATATATACTTTATGTATCTGTTTTTTTTTAAAAAAAATTAAAAGAAAAAGAAATAATTAAAATACTTTTTATCTTTTAAAAAAAATTGAATATTTAATTGTTCAGAATTAATATTAAAAAATAATATTTAGATAATTAATATAATAATTTAAAAGATATAATTAAAAACTATATATTAAAATTTATAAATGGAAGAAAACATAACTATTTATATAAGTGAGTCTAATAAAGGAGAAGAACAAATCATTATTAATAAACAATATAAATTTAATTTTTCACATTCAAGGAAAGATAATTCAAGAGTTTATAAATGTACCGAATATAAAAAAAATAATAAATGTAAATCTTTTATTATTTTAAATAATGAGAAAGAAATCTTAAAATATGAGAGTTTACATAATCATCCTGGAAACGAATATAGTGTATCCCTATCTGTAATGAAACATAAAATTAAAGATGAAATTAAAAAACATTCAAATCCTTTTGATATAAAACGAAAAAGACTATATAATGAAATTTCTAAAGAAATGGGATTTATATATCCGTGTCCAGAATATATTTCAGTTAAAACTCTAATATTAAGAAGTATTAATAAAAAACTACCATCCAATGTAACAACTTTTAATGAAATTCCTAATGAATCTGAATATTATAAAACTGAACGAAATGAAGATTTTATGATATTCAAAAATTCTGATTTAGTAATTTTTCAATCCCCTTTTCAAGCAAAATTATTTAAGAAATATAATAATGATATATTTGTGGATGGTACTTTTTATATCGCACCTAAATTTAGTCAACAAGTGTTTATTACTAGAACTTACGTTAAAGAATTGAATAGTTTTTATACTACTTCTTATGCAATATTAAGAAATAAAAAGCAAAAAACATATAAAATGTTATTCAATAAATTAAAACAAAATTCTAATAATAATATTATAACTGAACCAAAAAATGTACATTGCGATTTTGAAAAAGGCATATCCAAAGCAGTTAAAAAAATATTTCCTAATATAAATATTAAATACTGTATTTGGCATTATAAAAATTTATTAGAAATTAAAAAAAATGAATTGTGCCGTAATGAAGTGAACGATGATGAAAAAATATTTAATTATTACAAAGGAATTTCAAACTTACCATTTATCAACCCTGAATACATAATGGATATTTTTTCATTAATTAAAACTAAATCCATTGAAAAAAATTCTTGTCAATTTTTAAAATTTTTAGAATATTTTTATGAAACATATTTAATTGGTTACGATATGAAAAGTTGGAATTATTATAATAATATTGAACATATAACCAATAATGCTTCAGAATCACTCAATAATTCTTTAAATAAACTATTTCCAATGAAACCAAATTTTTATGAATTAATAAATAAATTAAAAGAACACGAACATTTATCATATTATGATTACCAAATGAAAATAAAAGGAATTTGGAGAATGAAAAAAAAAATAAAAACAAAAACTGATGAAATTAATATCTTAATTGAAAAATACAAAAATAAAGAAGCCAAGTTAATTAATATAAAATATGATAGAAGTGATCTTTCTAAATTGTGGTTTGAATGTTTAACTAATTTAAATAATATTTTATAAATATTATTTAATAATAAATAATTATGAAATGACAGAGGAATTTCCAAAAGAAAAAATCATTAAAATTCTTTCATACAAAAACTTATAATTAAATTTATTAATTAAAATTTTATAATTATTAAAAAGTTAAAATGTTTATATACTTGATAAAATTTATGTAGTTTAAATAAATATTCTATAATTTTATTATTATAATTTATTTTATTAATAATTGTTTAAATATTTTATTAATATTTTTTTTAAAATAAATAATCCTATATTTTTATACTTTATTATTAATATCAATAATATATTTTTATATTTTTATATTTTTATATTTTATTATTAATGTTTATAATTAATTTTATTAATAATTGTTTAAATATTTTATTAATTTTTTTTTTTAAATAAATAAATCTATATAATTGTTAAAGTATTTTATTAATATTTTTTTTTAAATAAATAAATCTATATAATTGTTAAAATATTTTATTAATATTTTTTAAATAAATAAATCTATATAATTGTTAAAGTATTTTATTAATATTTTTTTTTAAATAAATAAATCTATATAATTGTTAAAGTATTTTATTAATATTTTTTTTTAAATAAATAAATCTATATAATTGTTAAAGTATTTTATTAATATTTTTTTTTAAATAAATAAATCTATATAATTGTTAAAGTATTTTATTAATATTTTTTTTTAAATAAATAAATCTATATAATTGTTAAAGTATTTTATTAATATTTTTTTTTAAATAAATAAATCTATATAATTGCTAAAGTATTTTATTAATATTTTTTTTAAATAAATAAATCTATATAATTGCTAAAGTATTTTATTAATATTTTTTTTAAATAAATAAATCTATATAATTGCTAAATTATTTTATTAATAGTTGTTTAAATATTTTATTAATATTTTTTAAATAAATAAATAATAAATCTATATAATTGTTAAAGTATTTTATTAATATTTTTTTTTAAATAAATAAATCTATATAATTGTTAAAGTATTTTATTAATATTTTTTTTTAAATAAATAAATCTATATAATTGTTAAAGTATTTTATTAATATTTTTTTTAAATAAATAAATCTATATAATTGCTAAAATATTTTATTAATAGTTGTTTAAATATTTTATTAATATTTTTTAAATAAATAAATCTATATAATTGTTAAAGTATTTTATTAATATTTTTTTTAAATAAATAAATCTATATAATTGTTAAAATATTTTATTAATATTTTTTAAATAAATAAATCTATATAATTGTTAAAGTATTTTATTAATATTTTTTTTAAATAAATAAATCTATATAATTGCTAAAGTATTTTATTAATATTTTTTTTAAATAAATAAATCTATATAATTGCTAAAGTATTTTATTAATAGTTGTTTAAATATTTTATTAATATTTTTTAAATAAATAAATCTATATAATTGTTAAAGTATTTTATTAATATTTTTTTTTAAATAAATAAATCTATATAATTGTTAAAGTATTTTATTAATATTTTTTTTTTAAATAAATAAATCTATATAATTGTTAAAGTATTTTAATAATATTTTTTTTAAATAAATAAATCTATATAATTGCTAAAATATTTTATTAATAGTTGTTTAAATATTTTATTAATATTTTTTAAATAAATAAATCTATATAATTGCTAAAATATTTTATTAATATTTTTTTTAAATAAATAAATCTATATAATTGTTAAAGTATTTTATTAATATTTTTTTAAATAAATAAATCTATATAATTGCTAAAGTATTTTATTAATATTTTTTTTAAATAAATAAATCTATATAATTGCTAAAGTATTTTATTAATAGTTGTTTAAATATTTTATTAATATTTTTTAAATAAATAAATCTATATAATTGTTAAAGTATTTTATTAATATTTTTTTTTAAATAAATAAATCTATATAATTGTTAAAGTATTTTATTAATATTTTTTTTTTAAATAAATAAATCTATATAATTGTTAAAGTATTTTATTAATATTTTTTTTAAATAAATAAATCTATATAATTGCTAAAATATTTTATTAATAGTTGTTTAAATATTTTATTAATATTTTTTAAATAAATAAATCTATATAATTGCTAAAATATTTTATTAATAGTTGTTTAAATAAATAAATCTATATAATTGCTAAAGTATTTTATTAATAGTTGTTTAAATATTTTATTAATATTTTTTAAATAAATAAATCTATATAATTGTTAAAGTATTTTATTAATATATTTTTTTTTAAAATAAACCTTTTAATTGTTTGAATATTAAACCTTTTAATTGTTTGAATATTTTATTTTAATTTTTTTTTTTTTGTAAAAAAATATTTATTTTTATCTAACCATTATAATTTATTTAATTATTCACTTAATAAATTTTAAGAAAAAAATTACAAATTAATAATACAACAAAATAGTATCATATAACTATTAATTTAAAAAGCCTCAAAATTTGATATATCACGTGAAAAAAATTGGCGTTTTGGACCTCTCCCTTCTAACATTATACATAACAAATTACTAAGATAATACTTTTTTTAATAATATTTAAAAAGAAAAAAAAATTTTTTTTATCAATTTAGCATAAAAATTGAACTTTTAGAATTATTTAAAAATTTTAATATCAATACAAAAAAAAAAAAAAAAAAAAAAAAAAAATAATAATAATTTTTTTTTCATGTCCAAATTAATTCTTATTATTAATTCCAATACATAATAATAGTATTTTTTTTTTCATGTTTAAAATATCTTATTTTTAATTTCAATACGAAATAGTAATTATTACTATCTCCAAAATATTTTTTTTGTATTTAATTCCAACTTTATAGAATTTTTTAATTTTCAAAACACTAATTTTTTTTTTTTTTTTTTTTTTTTAATTTCTAAAATAATTCTTTCCTTTAATTCAAATATAGAATAACATATTTATTCATGTCCAAAATAATTCTTACCTTTAATTCAAATACATGAAAATAAAATAAAATAAAAAAAAAAAAAAAAAAAGTTTTATTCATGTTCAAAATAATTCTTATCTTTAGTTCCAATTTCAAAAATAAAATATAAATTTTTGCTTTTTATGTCCAAAATAATTTTTATATTTAATTCTTATTAAAAAGCAGTTACTTTTCTTCTTCAATTCTAAAATACTTTTTATAGTTAATTTTAATTTAAAATAATATTTTTTTTCATGTACAAATTAATTCTTTATTTCAATTCAAATACAAAATATCAGTTTTATTCATGTCCAAAAAAATTTTTTAATATTTAACTCCAATTTCAAATAGAAAAAATTAATATTTTTTTTTATGTTCAAAATAATTCTTACCTTTAATTTCAATTTCAATTACAAAATAACTATTTTATTCATGTCCAAAATAGTTCTTATCTTTAGTTCCAATTTCAAATATAAAATATTAATTTTTATTTTTTATGTCCAAAATAATCCTTATATTTAATGCCTATTAAAATCTTACATTTAACATCTTTTAAAAAATAGCTTTTTTTCATGTCCAATAATAATTATTATTTTTAATTTTTATATAAATAAAAAGTAGTGTTATTTTTCAGGTCCAAATAAATTTTTGTAATTAATATTTAATTCCTTTTAAAAAGTAGTGGTATTTTTCAGGTCCAAATTAATTCTTGCTTTCAAATACAAAGTTAATTTCAATTTAAAATAATAATTTTTTTTTCCATTTTCAAATTAATTCTTGCCTTTAATTCAAATACAAAATATCAGTTTTATTCATATCCGAAATAATTTTGTTATGTCCAAAATAATCCTTATATTTAATTTCTATTAAAAAGCAGTTACTTTTCTTTTTCATTTCTAAAATACTTTTTATAGTTAATTTCAATTCAAAATAATAATTTTCTTTTCATGTCCAATTAATTCTTGCCTTCAATTCTAATACAAAATATCAGTTTTATTCATTTCCAAATTAATTCTTATCTTTAATTTCAATTTCAATTACAAAAAAACTGTTTTTTCATGTCCAAATTAATTCTTATTTTAATTTCAATTTCAATTACAAAATAACTGAATAATTTAGTTTTATTCATATCCAAAATAATTCTTATCTTTAGTTATAATTTCAAATACAAAATATTTATTTTTGCTTTTTATGTCCAAAATAATTCTTATATTTAGTACTATTAAAATCTTATATTTAATATCTTTTAAATATTAGTTTTTTTTTCATGTTCAAATAATTTTTGTATTTATATTTAAATTCCTGTTAAAAAACAATAACTTTTTTTTCATTTCCAAAATACTTTCCATAGTAAATTTCATTTCAAAATAATAATTTTTTTTTTCATGTCCAAATTAGTTCTTACCGTTATTTAAAATACAAAATAACAGTTTTATTCATGTCCAAAATAATTCTTATCTTTAGTTCCAATTTCAAATAGAAAATATTGATTTTTATTTTTTATGTCCAAAATAGTTCTTATCTTTAATCTTTAATTTCAATTTCAATTACAAAATATCAGTTTTATTCATATCCAAAATAATTCTTATCTTTAGTTCTAATTTCAAATAAAAAATATTTATTTTTGCTTTTTATATCCAAAATAATTCTTATATTTATTACTATTAAAATCTTATGTTTAATATCTTTTAAATAATAGTTTTTTTTTTCATGTCCAAATAATTTTTGTATTTATATTTAATTCCTGTTATAAAACAATAACTTTTTTTTCATGTCCAAAATACTTTTTATAGTTAATTTCATTTTAAAATAATAATTTTATTTTCAAGTCCAAATTAATTCTTACCTTTATTTAAAATACAAAATATCAGTTTTATTCATGTCCAAATTAATTCTTATCTTTAATTTCAATTTCAATTACAAAATAATTGTTTTTTTCATGTTCAAAATAGTTCTTATCTTTAGTTCCAATTTCAAATATAAAATATTAATTTTTATTTTTTATGTCCAAAATAATTCTTTTATTTAATTTCTATTAAAATCTTATATTCAATATCTTTTAAATAATAGCTTTTTTTCTTCATGTCCAAAAATAATTTTTATTTTTAACTTTTATATAAATAAAAAGTAGTGTTATTTTTCAGGTCCAAAAAAAAAATTATATTTATATTTAATACCTGTTTAAAAAACAAAAACTTTTTTTTTCATGTCCAAAATACTTTCCATATAGTTAATTTCATTTCAAAATAATAATTATGTTTTTTCATGTCCAAATTAATTCTTACTTTCATTTAAAATAAAAAAAAAATATTTTTATTCATGTCCAAAATAATTCTTATCTTTTGTTCTAATTTCAAATACAAAATATTTATTTTTGCTTTTTATGTCCAAAATAATTCTTATATTTAATAATTAATAAAATCTTATATATTTAATATCTTTTAAATAATAGCTTTTTTTTTCATGTCCAAATAATTTTTGTATTTATATTTAATTCCTGTTAAAAACAATAACTTTTTTTCATGTCCAAAACACTTTCCATTGTTAATTTTATTTCAAAATAATAATTTTTTTTCATGTCCAAATAATATTTAATTAATAAAGATGAAACAAGTTTGCTGCCGTTAAAAAAAAAAAAAATCATGTCCAAATTAATTCTTACCTTTATTTAAAATACAAAATATTAGTTTATTTATGTCCAAAATAATTCTTATATTTAGTTTCAATTTCAATTATAAAACAACAGTTTTATTCATGTCCAAATAATTTTTTTTATATTTAGTTCCACTTTCAAATATATAATATTAATTTTTTGCTTTTTATGTCCAAAAAAATTCTTATATTTAATGCCTATTAAAATTCTTATAATTAATATCATTTAAAAAATAGCTTTTTTTCATGTCCAAAATACTTTCCATAGTAAATTTCATTTCAAAATAATAATTTTTTTTTTCATGTCCAAATTAATTCTTACCTTTATTTAAAATAAAAAATAATATTTTTATTCATGTCCAAATTAATTCTTATCTTTAATTTCAATTTCAATTACAAAATAACTGTTTTATTCATGTCCAAAATAATTTTTATTTTTAATTTCAATTTCAATTATAAAATAACTGTTTTATTCATGTCCAAATTAATTCTTATCTTTAGCTTCAATTTCAATTACAAAATATCAGTTTTATTCATATCCAGAATAATTCTTATCTTTAGTTCTAATTTCAAATACAAAATATTTATTTTTGCTTTTTATGTCCAAAATAATCCTTATATTTAATTCCTATTAAGATTCTTTTAATTAATATCTTTTAAAAAATAGCTTTTTTTCATGTCCAAATAATTTTTGTAATTATATTTAATTCCTGTTAAAAAACAATAACTTTTTTTTCATGTCCAAAATACTTTTTATAGTTAATTTCATTTCAAAATAATAATTTTTTTTTTCATGTCCAAATTAAATCTTTTCTTTAATTAACATACAAACTAATAAGTTTTATTCATGTCCAAAATAGTTCTTATCTTTAGTGCCAATTTCAAATAGAAAATATTGATTTTAATTTTTTATGTCCAAAATAATTCTTATATTTAATTCCTATTAAAATTCTTTTAACTAATATCTTTTAAAAAATAGCTTTTTTTTTAAGTCCAAAATACTTTCCACAGTAAATTTTATTTCAAAATAATAATTTTTTTTCATGTCCAAATTAATTCTTACCTTTATTTAAAATAAAAAATAATATTTTTATTCATGTCCAAATTAATTCTTATCTTTATTTTCAATTTCAATTACAAAATAACTGTTTTATTCATGTCCAAAATAATTATATTTAGTTTCAATTTCAATTATAAAACAACAGTTTTATTCATGTCCAAAATAGTTCTTATCTTTAGTGCCAATTTCAAATAGAAAATATTGATTTTAATTTTTTATGTCCAAAATAATTCTTATCTTTAATTTCAATTTCAATTACAAAATAACTGTTTTATTCATGTCCAAAATAGTTCTTATCTTTAGTTCCAATTTCAAATAGAAAATATTAACTTTTGCTTTTTATGTCCAAAATAATTCTTATATTTAGTTCCTATTAAAATTCTTTTAACTAATATCTTTTAAAAAATAGCTTTTTTTCATGTCCAAAATAATTTTTATGTTTAATTCTAATTTACATATAAAAAAATATTTTTCATGTCCAAAATAATTTTTATGTTTAATTCCAATTATAATATAAAAAAAATTTTTTTTTCATGACCAAATTCCTATATTTAATTTCAATACAATTTGTGAAACGATTCATTTTTATGTCTGTAATGCTTTTTGTTAGAGGATAGACTAGCATCTTTTCATCACTTGCAAAAGCTGAATCAAAATATCAAATGAATCTGTTTCTTTTATTATAACATATTGACTTATTAATTGTTCCTTTTAAATATAGTAATATGTACATTAATGATCTATAGTCCGCTTCGGTTGGATTTTCACAATTTCTTGAAGCTTGGTTTACTGTGAAAGATATATCAGGTCTGAACTTTACTGCTATATAAAGAAGAGCACCAAGTAAAGACTTATATTCCCCAACATTAACCAAATTTGAATTTTCTCTTTCAACATCTGTTACATTTCTGCAAGGCGTTTTGACCGTCTTTGTTTTATTCATCTTATACTTTTAGATGATCTTGTTGATGTAATCAATTTGACTTATTTTGTATCCATCTTAAGTTTTATAAATATTGATTCTGATTATTTTATTTGCCTTTTAATTTATTAATAACATAATTTATTTCATTGTCCTTTCCCCTTATTAAAATGTCATCAACATATAAAGTTAGCAAACAAATTAATTTAGTACTTTTATCATATTTACCAAAAAGACATTTATCTGTATTGCATTTTTTAAAACCAATACTAATAAGAAAATGTGATATTTCTTTATACCTCATTCTACCAGCTTGTTTTCAACAATATAAAGCCTTCTTTAAATAGCCAATATTTATTTTAATTCTAGTTTTTATCACCTAAAATTATATCCAGATATATTTTTTCTTCTAAATTTGCATTTAAGTATGCAGCTTTTATATCTAATTGTTTAAGGTTCCATTCATTTAGAGAGGCTATAGCGACTGATAATCTGAGACTGTCGACTTGAACTGTTGGTGAATATGTTTCAATAAAATTTTGCCCATGTATTTGTTGGAAACCACGAGCCACTATTCTTACCTTTTTTTTGTTATCATCCTTTTTAGTGAATACCCATTTAAGTATCGATTATGTATACATTTTTTTTTTGGAATTTAATTAACTACTTCCATTACATTGTTGTTATACATGTTTGAAAGTTCTTCTTTAATGGCTAATTTCAATTCATTGCTGTCTTCTGAATTGATGGCTTGTTCGTATGTGTTATATTTATTTTTTAATTTTTCTTTTCTTAAATTTAATGGTTCGTTATCTGAATCACTATTATATTCACTTTCTTCTTCGAGGGATCTTTTATTTAAATTATTTTTATTGTTATCATTTTTTATTGTTATCATTTTTTATTGTTATCATTTTTTATTGTTAGCTTTATTGTTTAAATTATTATTATTTAGGGTATTATTGTCAATTAAATTATTTTTTTTTAAGTTAGTATTGATGTGTTGATTATTATTAAAATAATTATTATTTGTATCATCATTATTGTTTGAATTATTATTATTATTATTTAAATTATTGTTATTTTTAAAAAAATTACTATTGTTATCATAATTATATAAGTTATTATTATTATTTAAATTGTTATTATTTAATAAATTATTATTATTCAAATAATTATCATTATTATTAATATTCATATCGATATAATTACTATTGTTTATATTATTATTATTATTATTATTATTATTATTATTATTATTATTATTATTATTATTATTATTATTATTATTATTATTATTATTATTATTATTATTATTATTATTATTATTATTATTATTATTATTATTATTATTATTATTATTATTATTATTATTATTATTATTATTATTATTATTATTATTATTATTATTATTATTATTATTATTATTATTATTATTATTATTATTATTATTATTATTATTATTATTATTATTATTATTATTATTATTATTATTATTATTATTATTATTATTATTATTATTATTATTATTATTATTATTATTATTATTATTATTATTATTATTATTATTATTATTATTATTATTATTATTATTATTATTATTATTATTATTATTATTATTATTATTATTATTATTATTATTATTATTATTATTATTATATCATTATTATTATTTATATCATTATTATTATTTAAAGATTTTTATAATTGTAAATCATTCATTATATCATTAGAATTATTACTTTCCCCCTCAATTAATAAATCCTTGAAATCTATAATAGAGTCAATATATTTATTGTAAAAGAAAGTAGTATTAATAGTACCAGGCATACCTTCTAAAAAAATAAACATCTCTGGCGATAATATAAGAATTAATAGAAGCATCTAAAATTTTATAACCAAGAGAATCACTTGCATAGTCAAAAGGAAAATACCAAGTTTGGAATTATTTTCAAATTTATTGGATTTATTGATTATTATAAAAGAAGGCCTTACAACCAAAAACTTTATGATGTGCAATATCAACGGGTATGTTGAAAAATAATTCATTAGGAATTTTATTTTCAATACTCTAATGATGAGGGTTAATACTATACAAATAAGTAGCGCATAAAAATAGCGGAATCCCAGAATTTGAGAGGAAATTCAACAGAATTCCATAAAGTTATTACACGATTGTTTAAAGTTTGGTGTAAGTGTTCATCACGACCATTTTGCTGAGGTGTAAAATGAATAAAATTAATACCTTTAGATTCCATAAATTTAATTAAATTTTTATTAATGGATTCTGTACCATGATCAGATTTAACATTAATCATAATAATTTTGAAAGGAGTAGTATTAGAGGTAAAGTCATAAAATTTAATAATAGTATCAAGAACATCTGATTTATTTTTAATAAGAAAAACCCGACATTTTCAGGAAAAATCATCAAGAAAAGTGACATAGTAGTTGAAACCGTTAAAAGAATTTTCTAATTTTCCTACAACATCAGTGTGAACTAATTCCATTGGTTTTTCAGGTTTATTAAATGTGTTATAAAAAAGGGTTTTTTTTCTTTAATTTTCTGATTTTGCATTGATGACAATTTTTAGAGTTATGAAATTTCAAATGTTCGATAGCAAAATTTTGTAAATTTTTATTATCTTAATGACCTAATCTCGCGTGTTATAAAACAGTATCTATATGAAAAACGTGATTTTTAATGTAACATTATTAATTGGTATAGGTATCAAAAGAAAATAAATTTTCGTCATCTGTAAAAATATTTACTATTAATTTATTATTTTTTATTATCTGTTATTTGTACTTATTATTAATATAATATTTTCCATAGTTTATTTTACATCCATTTTTTAGTATAGAATATGCTGAAATTAAATTATTTTTGATATTTGATGCTTAATAAACATTAGATAAAATAAATTTATTATTTTTAAATTTTTCCATTATAAATTCCTATATGTTTTATTTTATCTAAATTTCCACTTGGGTAAATAATATTTTTATTGTTAACGTCATTAATGTCTTTTAAATTATTTAATTCATTTGTTAGGTTGATTCTAATCCCACTATCAATAATCCAATGTGTGGATATATTTTCTTTTTTAAGATTTGTGTTATTACAGTTTTCAATTACTAAGATACTATCAGTAAAATTAATATACTTTTCATCCTTAAAATCATTCTCATCATTATATTCATATGAATTGTCAGAAACATCGTTATCATTACCGTTATTATAATTATCATCATTAATATTACTTGAATGATAATTATTATTATTTCGTTTTTAAATTAAACTTAATGTTATTATTATTATGATGATTTTTATAATTACTTTTATTTTTAAAACTATTATTTTTATAATTATTATTTTCTTTATTTAAAGAATTAAATTTACAAAAATCAGTAGAATGACCTTTAATTTTACAGAAATGACAGAAATATTCTTTATTATAATTAATATTATTATAAGATTTTCCTTTGTTCACATTATTGATATTTAAATCAATAGACATATTATTTGATTACCTTAATATATTTGCCTTTTCAAAAAAGGCGTGTCTTTTATATAATTCAATAATTGAATCATTAAAAATTTTAAAACTGTATATAGTGGGTGAATTAATACCAAATTTATTTAGTTCAATAGATGAATATGAAAATTTTGTTTCTTCATCCATTGATTTTTTATTTAAATTTTCACACTCAGTTTGATATTGTTCAAAAAGATTATTTAATTCATTGATTTACTGAATATAATTTTTGATTTTTTGTTCTAAATTGTTTAATAATGTTTGTCCAGACTGATAGTAACGTCTTTTCAATCTTTGCATCATTTGGTAGGCAGTTCTACACCCACTAAGATAAATTTGATTAACTTTACTCAGGCTATTAATTATTATTGACTGGACTGTATTATCATCTTTTATTTGTTTTCTATTCATAATTTCAATATCTGTTTGTTTATCAATAAAAGTATCTAAATCATTGGCAATTAAATGTCTTCTTAATGGTTCATACCAATCAAGGAAATTTTCTTTTGACATTTCAAAATCTTTTTTATTAAAAACAGATTATGATGTTTTACCATAATATTTATTAATTTTAATAATGTTGATATTAATATTAGGATTAGGATTAGGATTATCATCAACATCAAACAAATCAGAATCGTTTGTAGCATCATCATTTTCAGAATCATCATGTGTAATTAGTGGAGTTGATGAACTAGAGCTCTCTTCAATTGCTTTTATTTTTTCTCTTAGGCATTATGATGAACATAAAATAAAAAATAAAATAAAATAAAAATTAAATATTATTTATTAAAATTTAATAATATCATAAAATGTTTTATAAAAAAAAAAATAAGTCTCTCAGCATTGAGACTCTTAATCTGTTAAGGAGTCACACAGAATGTGGTGTACACAAACACGATATTTATATTATTAATATCTTAATGTACATTACTTAACATTAATTTATTTATTAATTTAATTATTAAACATTTAACTTTTAAAAAGCTCATTTTCTGAAATGAACTTCCAAATTTATAATAAAAAAATTTTTATTATATAACAATAATAAATAATAATTTCTATTTTGAATATTTCAGATATTATTATTATTCTGTAATAGCAATATTAAAAAACTTTTAAATTGTAATTTATAAATTATTATTATTACTTTTTTAACTTATAAGTATTTATATTACTATATTTATAGTATTTGGTCTTTGTTTTTTTTAAAAAAAAAAAAAAAAAAAAAATATATATATATATATATATATATATATATATATATAAAACTATGTTAAGATAATTATTCATTTAATTAAGATTGTAATTCTTTTAATTTTTCTTCTAATGATTCTTCACTAGCAATAGCAGAAGTATCAAGACTTTCACCAACACTACCTGCTTCACCCAATAATCCTAATTTAGAAAAAAATAATAATAATAATATATATATATATATGGGAATGAAATATTAATAATTAATACAAGAATTAATAAAATTTAAATACATAATGTTTATATTAATAAATTTTACATAAAACAACAAAAATAAAATTTTTTTTTTTCATTTTTTCTTTTTTCTTACCATTTGTAAGTTCAAATAAGACCTTTTCAACTTCTTCTTCAGCTTCTTCTTCGATTCCTTCTTCATCATTCATTCCAAGAGTATTAGAAATCATTTCGTCAATAATACCAGCCTATATATACAATAATTTTAAATATTGTTAGTAAAAAAAAAAAAAAAAAAAAAAAAATAATAAATATTAAATAAAAATAATAATACCTTGGTCATTTCATTGGAGAATTTTTGTATTGTTTGTGAAATTTCTGGAATTTTAGAAAGTTGATTCATACTATGCATAATATCAGCAGTTTTCTTTAAAGTACCAGTAATTTTAATTGTTGCTTTATATGAATATATAAATATCATAGTAATAAAAGTAGTTGAATAATATTAAATTAATTATTGGTTAATTAATTATTATTATAATTATTATTATAAAATAATTATATAAATATATTGATATATATATATATATAATTCATTAACGACTGCTAATTATTATTATTATTATTATTATTATTATTATTATTATTATTATTATTATTATTATTATTATTATTATTATTATTATTATTATTATTATTAATTATTATTAATTATTATTAATTATTATTAATTATTAATTATTAATTATTATTAATACATACATAATTGTTGTTGTAAACTTAAAAGCATAGAATTAAGTAGATTCTTTGTTTCATCAAGCTTATTTTTAGCATCTCTTGATTTTAAAAGTTCTTTAGCTAAAATAGTATAACTCTTCTTATCACCTTTCTTAGCAGCTTGCTTTAAACTAACTTTAATCTTGTTTTCCTCCATTACAATATTTCTGATTTGACTATCGATTTGACGTTGTTGATTTCTAAATTCCCTTCTCCAATTCCTAACCTGTATTAAAAAAAAAAAAAAAAAAAAAAAAAAAAAAAAAAAAAAAAAAAATTAAAAAAAATAATAATAAAAATAGTGATTAAATATATATATATTTAAAAAAAAATAATTAAATAAATAATTATAATAATAATAGTAATACAATTTATTAATTTTTTAGTTTTTTAATATTATGAATATAATAAAATTTATATATTTATTTTTTTAAAAAAAATATATATATATATATTAATTAATAATATATTTTGAAAATAATATCATTAATATTATCTTATATAATTGATATTATTTTATAGTATTAATATAATTTTATATTACTAATATTTTATTATATGACTATATTATTAATAACACAATATATAATGAATAATTTTTTAATAGATATTCTGAATATTATTTTATATAATAGCTTTATCATTTTATATTATGGTTATTACTTTATAATTATAGTTACAATTATATGGATTAATTTATTTTATATTTAGATATTATTTTATATTGTAAATATTATTTTATTATCATTTTATTTTCCTATTGAAATAATTTTATTATTATTATATTGAATTTCAATAAATTTCATGGAAATTTAATAAAAAAATTTTAAATTGAATTGTGAAATTTCTTTTTTATCATTTTCTTTATTTTTTTTTTTATTTTTTTTTAAATATATATATATAATATTTATATAATATGTATATAATATTTATATAATATTTATATAATATTTATATAATATTTATATTTTAAAATTCAATATATATTGATTTAAAAGGATTTTTATAAAAATTTATATTTTAAAAAATATGATTTCCCTGTTTTAATTAACTTTTTATATTGAATAATTGAAATTTAAAGTAAATAGATATTAATAAAAAAAAGTAACCTTTATCATTAATTCCTATATAAATATATGTTATTTGTTACGAAATTTTATTTAGTATTAATAT
>JACVTC010000039.1:522500-662500 GCA_016946835.1 Neocallimastix lanati (nom. inval.) | reverse complement strand
AGTAGTAAAAAAATATATATTTATATTTATTAATATTAATATTAATCATAATAGCATTTATAAAAAATTTTAGTACCAAAAGAATGTTGTTTTTGATAACTCATTTTTATATTTTTATAGTATTAACTCTACTTTTACTGGTTATAATTAAGTAAATAAGTATATAATGAAGTAAATAAGTATATAATGATTAATAAAAATAATAAAATAAAAAAAATAAATAAAAAAAATAAAAAAAAAAATAAAAATAAAAAAAAAGAGAAAAAAAAAATGTTTTATATAAGAAAATAAAAAAAAGAATAAAAAAAAAATTAAATCATATTTTATGTCTGTTTTTTGTTTATTTAATTTATAATATATTGTATAATATATTGTAATATAATAAAGAATTTATACTAAATTATATTTTATTTTATTAATCAATAGATTATATATATATAAAATGTATTTAAATTTAAATAATTTTAATTAATTAATCCGCAAATAAAAACTTAAAATAAACTCACTCTATATATAAAAATTTTTTAAAACTAATAGAACTAAAAATTAATATAGATTAATTTATGTACAAAGGTATATTTTTGATAATAAAAAAATAAGAAATTATAACCAAATAAAAAAAGATTAAATAAAAAAAGTTATTAAATGCATATTATAGATTGATATATATTGTTTATAAATAATTGAAATATCAACTATATACATATATATAATTTAATTTTATTATAATTAATACATTATTATAAATTTGTTTATATTTAAATTTTATTTATATTATAAAAAAATAAATAGTAATAATATTAATAATAATAATAAAAGCGTAATATTAATATTAGTATAATATATATATATATATATAATAAAGTATGAACAATTCAAAATATATAGTTTATATAAATATATATATATATATATATATATATATATATATATATATATATATATTCATAAAAATTAAATTCTTTTATTAATCTTTGTTACTTATAGCTTTGATTTTATTTATACTATCTTAGTTCTTTTTTATTTTATTTTATTTTATTTTATTTTATTTTTTAATTAATAAAAAAGGAATTTAATAAATATTAAGAATAAAAAAAAATTATGTATATATATAATTAATTATTTTATTTTTATTTATAAGATATCATAATTCATATTATTATATAAAATTTAAATTTTATTCATTTTATAAATAAATTTTCCTCCTATATTATATAAAAATGATAACATGAATATGTTTAAGAATAAAAATAAAAAGTATGAATTCTTTTTTTATACTGTTTAATATATTCAATATATGTCCAGAATTTTATAGATTGTATTTGGATTCTAAAACAAAGCAAAACTAGTTCAAAAAAACAATTAAAATTAAAATTAACCAAATGTGCTTTCACCTCCATAGGTAATATAAAGAAAACCCTAATATAAATTATATATTTTTAAAAATCATATATATAGAAATGTTAATTTTTAAATAATTTAATAAAAAATCGTTTATTTTAACATTTGTTTTATTTTATTATTAATTATTTATTAATTTACATCTTCATTCTTATATTTTTCATAGATAGAACTCATAATTTCAGTATCATTTGGCATAATTTCACCAATAAAAATGTAAAGAGCTTCCTCTTTTTGAAGTTTGATTCTCTTTCTTCATTAATGATTAATAAAAAAAATAAGATATAAATAGTAAATTTAGAAAATTTTATAATAAAATAAAAACAAAAAAGTTTAATTAAAGAACTAAAAATAAATTTAGTAATATACTATATAAATATCATGAAATTTAAAAATACCTTATAATATACTTAAATTGACCTTATTATTATTATTATTATTATTATTATTATTATTATTATTATTATTATTATTATTATTATTATTATTAAATAAGTTGTATATTATTTTTATTATAAATGTATATATATTATATTAATATAATATTAACAATATATTTTTTTATGAGTTCAATATATATGTATATATATATATAAATATTTTATATTGTTATATAAATATAATATATAAAAATAAATTTAAACATTAATGTTATTAATGATTAATAACTACTTTATCCTATTCTTATATTCCATTTCAATAATATATCTTTATTTTAAATTATATTCTAAATACACTATTCATATTTATTTATAGTTATTAATTCATTTAAAAAAAAAAAAAAAAAAAAAAAAAAAGTATCCAAATCTATTTCTATATTTGATTATAAAGTATTTGTTCACTTTTATACCAATAATAATGATTTTAAACTTACCAAAAGTATAAGTATTTGGAATCTTCAAATATAGGATAAATTATATAAAAAACATTAATTATATATATATATATATATTTTTAACAACAAATTATATATATATAATTACCAAGAATTTATTATCTTCAATATCCATAATTTCACTATTCTTAACCTTTTCAACGATACTATTTAATTTTATGTAAAATTTTTAAACCTTAGAATTAATTTTTATAATATGTTGTAGATATATTATACAGCTCATTTTAAAAAAAAAAAAAAAAAAATATAATAATATTTTATTATTATAAATATGATTTTTACCATGGTATTTTATCTGGATATTTTTCCTAAATCAGTGAAAAAAAAAAAAAAAAAAAAAAAAAAAAAAAAATCATGACAATATTATACATAATATATATTAGAAGTAAATATATATATATATTTATAACTCATTCAAAATTATCTAAAATTTCATATCTCTTTTTATTTAATATATTTAAATTTTAATTTTAACTATATTTTATAATAATTTTTACTGATAATTGCTTAGATTTCATTTGACGTTTCTCTGTTAAATATTTGTAAAATATATGAATAAAAGAAATTTATTTTATTAATGTTTCATTGCTATTATTGATTCTTTAAAACATATAAAATTTTTGATAATAAAAAAATAAAATAAAATAAAATGAATAAAATAAAAAAAAAATAAAAAAATAAAGTATAACATATAAAATATAAAATATAGTAATAAAAAAATATATATTTATATTTATTAATATTAATATTAATCATAATAGTATTTATAATAAATTTAAGTACCAAAAGAATGTTGTTTTTGATAACTCATTTTTATATTTATATAGTATTAACACTACTTTCACTGGTTATAATTAAGTAAATAAGTATATAATGAAGCAAATAAGTATATAATGATTAATAAAAATAATAAAATAAAAAATAAATATATAAAAAAAAAATAAAATAAAAAAAAAAGAAAGAGAGAAAAAAAAATGCTTTATATAAGAAAATAAAAAAAAAAAATAAAAAAAAAATAAATCTAATTTTATGTCTGGTTTTTGTTTATTTTAAATATTTAATTTATAATATATTATAATATATTGTAATATAATAAAGAATTTATACTAAATTATATTTTATTTTATTAATCAATAGAATATATATATAATAATGTATTTAAATTTAAATAATTTTAATTAATTAATCCACAAATAAAAACTTAAAATAAACTCACTCTATAAAAATTTTTAAAACTAAAAGAACTAAAAATTAATGTAGATTAATTTATGTACAAAGGTATATTTTTGATAATATAGAAATAAGAAATTATAACCAAATAAAAAAAGATTAAATAAAAAAATTATTAAATGCATATTATAGATTGATATATATTGTTTATAAATAATTGAAATATTAACTATATACATATATATAATTTAGTTTTATTATAATTAATACATTATATATTAGTGTATATTTAAATTTTATTTATATTATAAAAAAATAAATAGTAATAATATTAATAATAATAATAAAATCGTAATATTAATATTAGTATAATATATAAAGTATGAACAATTCAAAATATATAGTTTATATAAATATATATATATATATATTCATAAAAATTAAATTCTTTTATTAATTATCGTTGTTACATATAACTTTAATTTTATTTATACTATCTTAGTTCTTTTTTATTTTATTTTATTTTATTTTTTAATTAATAAAAAAGGAATTTAATAAATGTTAAGAATAAAAAAAAAAAAAAAAAAAAAAAAAAAAAAAAAAAAAAAAAAAAGATTATATATATATAATTAATTAATTATTTTATTTTTATTTATATGATATCATAATTCATATTATTATATAAAATTTAAATTTTATTCATTTTATAAATAAATTTTCCTCCTATATTATATAAAAATGATAATATGAATATGTTTAAGAATAAAAATAAAAAGTATGAATTCTTTTTTCATACTGTTTAATATATTCAATATATGTCCAGAATTTTATAGATTGTATTTGGATTCTAAAAACAAAGCAAAACTAGTTCAAAAAAAAAATTAAAATTAAAATTAACCAAATGTGCTTTCACCTTCATAGGTAATATAAAGAAAACCCTAATATAAATTATATATTTTCAAAAATCATATATATAGAAATGTTAATTTTTAAATAATTTAATAAAAAATCGTTTATTCTAACATTTGTTTTATTTTATTATTAATTATTTATTAATTTACATCTTCATTCTTATATTTTTCATAGATAGAACTCATAATTTCAGTATCATTTGGCATAATTTCACCAATAAAAATGTAAAGAGCTTCCTCTTTTTGAAGTTTGATTCTCCTTCTTCATTAATGATTAATAAAAAAAATAAGATATAAATAGTAAATTTAGAAAATTTTATAATAAAATAAAAACGAAAAAAGTTTAATTAAAGAACTAAAAAATAATATTATTAATATAATATATATATCTTGAAATTATAAATACCTTATAATATATTTAAGTTGAACTTATTATTATTATTATTATTATTATTATTATTATTATTATTAAATAAGTTGTAAATTATTTTTGTTATTTAAATGCATATATATATTATTTTAATAAAATTTTAATAATATATTTTTATGAGTTCAATATATATATATATAAAAATAAAAAAAGTATTTTATATTATTATATAAATATGATATATAAAAATAAATTTAAACATTAATGTTATTAATAATTAATAACTACTTTATCTTATTTTTATACTCCATTTAAATGATATATCTTTATTTTAAATTTTATTCTAAATATACTTTTTTTCTTCATATTTATTTATAGTTATTAATTTATTAAAAAAAAAAAAAAAAAAAAAAAAAAAAAAAAAAAAAGTATCTAAACCTATTTCTATATTTAATTATAAAATATTTATTTATTTTTATAGCAATTATAATTATTTTAAACTTACTAATAGTTAAAGTATTTGGAATCTTTAAATATATTGTAAATTAAAAAAAAAAAAATTAATGATATTTATATTTTTTAATAATAAACTATCTGTGGATATATAGATAATTACCCTGAGTTTATTTCTTTCAATATCCATGATTTTACTATTCTTAGCCTTTTCAACGATACTATTTAATTTTATATAAAATTTTTAAACATTAGAATTAATTTTTATAATATGTTGTAGATATATTATAGAGTTCATTTTTAAAAAAAAATTAATTATAATAATGAATTATTATTATAAATATAATTTTTACCATGGTATTCTATCTGGATTTTCTTCCTACATTAGTGAAAAAAAAAATGATAATATTATATATAATTTATATTAAAAGTAATATATATATATAAAACATTCATAGTTATTTAAAACTTATATCTCTTTTTATTTAATTTAATTTAGTTTAATTTTAACTATATTTTATAATAATTTACTAATTCTTTCTTGGATTCCATTTGACGCTTCTCTGTTAAATTTTTATAAAATAAAACATATGAATAAAAGAATTTTATTATATTAATTTTTCATCGTTATTATTGATTCTTTAAACATATAAAATAATTGATAATGAAAAAATAAAATAAAATAAAATAAAAAAAATAAAAATTAAAAAATTAAAAAATTAAAAAATAAAATATAAAATATAAAATATAATAATAAAAAAAATATTTATATATATTAATATTAATAATAATATTAATGTTAATATCATTAATAAAAAATTTAAGTACCAAAAGAATGTTTTTCTTGAAAACGCATTTTTATTTTTTATAGTATTAAGTCTATTTTTACTGGTTATAATTAAGTAAATAAGTATATAATGATTAATAAAAATAATAAAAAAAAAAAAAAAAAGAAAAAAAAGAGAAAAAAAAAATTGTTTTATATAAGAAAATAAAAAAAAAAGAATAAAAAAAAATTAAATCATATTTTATATAGGGTTTATTTTAAATTTTTAATTTATAATATATTGTATAATATATTTTAATATAATAAAGAATTTATACTAAATTATTTTATTTTATTAATCAATAGAATATATATATATATAAAAACATTTAAATTTAAATAATAATAATAAAAGCGTAATATTAATATTAGTACAAAATATATATATATATAATAAAGTATGAACAATTCAAAATATATAATTTATATATATATATTCATAAAAATTAAATTCTTTTATTAATTATCTTTGTTACTTATAGCTTTGATTTTATTTATACTATCTTAGTTCTTTTTTATTTTATTTTATTTTATTTTATTTTATTTTATTTTATTTTATTTTATTTTATTTTATTTTATTTTATTTTATTTTATTTTATTTTATTTTATTTTATTTTATTCAATCTGTACTTTATATTTAATATTCTACTATTTATTTTATTTTATTTTATTTTATTTTATTTTATTTTATTTTATTTTATTTTATTTTATTTTATTTTATTTTATTTTATTTTATTTTATTTTATTCAATCTGTACTTTATATTTAATATTCTACTATTTATTTTATTTTATTTTATTTTATTTTATTTTATTTTATTTTATTTTATTTTATTTTATTTTATTTTATTTTATTTTATTTTATTTTATTTTATTTTATTTTATTTTATTTTATTTTATTTTATTTTATTTTATTTTATTTTATTTTATTTTATTTTATTTTATTTTATTTTATTTTATTTTATTTTATTTTATTTTATTTTATTTTATTTTATTTTATTTTATTTTATTTTATTTTATTTTATTTTATTTTATTTTATTTTATTTTATTTTATTTTATTTTATTTTATTTTATTTTATTTTATTTTATTTTATTTTATTTTATTTTATTTTATTTTATTTTATTTTATTTTATTTTATTTTATTTTATTTTATTTTATTTTATTTTATTTTATTTTATTTTATTTTATTTTATTTTATTTAATAAAAAAGAATTTAATAAATATTAAGAATAAAAAAAAAATTATGTATATATATAATTAATTAATTATTGTATTTTTATTAATGAAAATTCATAATTCATATTATTATATAAAATTTAAATTTTATTCATTTTATAAATTTTCCTCCTATATTATATAAAAATGATAATAAGAATATGTTTAAGAATAAAAATAATAAGTATGAATTCTTTTTTTTTTTTTTAGAAAAAAAAAAAAAAATTAAAATTAAAATTAACCAAATGTGCTTTCACCTTCATAGGTAATATAAAGAAAACCCTAATATAAATTATATATTTTCAAAAATTATATATATAGAAATGTTAATTTTTAAATAATTTAATAAAAAATTGTTTATCTCAACATTTGTTTTATTTAATTATTAATTATTTATTAATTTACATCTTCATTCTTATATTTTTCATAGATAGAACTCATAATTTCAGTATTATTTGGAATAATTTCACCAATAAAAATGTAAAAAGCTTCATAATTTCAGTATCATTTGGAATAATTTCACCAATAAAAATGTAAAGAGCTTCCTCTTTTTAAAGCTTGATTCTCTTTCTTCATTAATGATTAATAAAAAAAATAAGATATAAATAGTAAATTTAGAAAGTTTTATAATAAAATAAAAACAAAAGAAATTTAATTAAAGAACTTAAAGTAATACTACTAATATATTATATAAATATTTTGAAATTTATAAATACCTTATAGCACATTTAAGTTGACCTTATTATTATTATTATTAAATAAGTTGTAAATTATTTTTATTATTTAAATGCATATATATATATTATATTTGCATAGTATTAACAATATATTTTTTATGAGTTCAACATATACATATAAAAAAACAAAAAAAAAGAAAAAAAATATTTTATATTATTATATAAATATGATATATAAAAATAAATTTAAATATTAATGTTATTAATGATTAATAACTAATTTATCTTATATTTATACTCCATTTAAATAATACATCTTTTTTTTTTTTAAATTTTATTATAAATACACTTTTTCTATTCATATTTATTTATAGTTATTAATTCATTAAAAAAAAAAAAAAAAAAAAAAAAAGTACACAAATCTATTTCTATATTTAATTATAAAATATTTATTAATTTTTATACCAATAATAATTATTTTAAACTTACTAATAGTATAATAATTTGGAATCTTTGCATATATGATAAATTAAAGAAAAAAATTAATAATATATATATTATATATTTTTTAATAATAAATTATATATGTATATATATATATATATATAAATATAGATAATTACCAGGAATTAATTTTTTTCAATATCCATAATTTTACTATTCATAACCTTTTCAACGATACTATTTAATTATATTAAACCTTAGAACTAATATTTAACTTTATAATTTAACTATATAATTTAATTAAAATTTATAATGAAATAATAAAATGTTATATTTCTGAAATAATTTTTAAAGTTAAATTCTCTAATTAAAATTCACAAAAGGTCGGATGAACAAAAAAAGCCATTTCTAATTATAAAAAAAATTTTATTATTTCTTTTATTTTAAATTTTTAAAGTGTTTATTATAATTATTGATAATAAAATAATTATTTTAAAATTTTTTATAATTATATTAAATA
Source organism: Neocallimastix lanati (nom. inval.) (assembly GCA_016946835.1). Classification (NCBI taxonomy): domain Eukaryota; kingdom Fungi; phylum Neocallimastigomycota; class Neocallimastigomycetes; order Neocallimastigales; family Neocallimastigaceae; genus Neocallimastix; species Neocallimastix lanati (nom. inval.). Next base: position 653,618 of record JACVTC010000039.1, on the reverse strand, counting down.
AAGTTTATAATAAAATGTTATGTACAATACTTTTGTACATTACATCAGGCATTATTTCTAAAAAATGTATTAATTTTAAATAATTAAAGTTTAAAGATAAAAAAATGGAATTAAAATTAATTAAATTTCTTAGTTCCATTTTTTTTTTTTTTTGCTTTTTTTGAGTTATTTATTTATTTATTTATTTATTTATTTATTTATTTATTTATTTATTTATTTATTTATTTATTTATTTATTTATTTATTTATTTATTTATTTATTTATTTATTTATTTATTTTATTCCGATTAATGAAATGGACAAAACAAATTCAATAAATTTAATATAAAGTTCTAAATTTATATACATATATATATATTCATATCATATTAATATCTATAAAATCATCTTTAAATATTATTATTTTCATATAATATCAAAAATTATTAAAACATATTAATGCATTCTAATAACAAATTTTATATAAATAAAAAAAATTCATTTAACAAATATAATATCAATATTTATTATTATTTAATACATATATATATTTTTTTTTCTTTTTAAATCAATTAATAAAATGTTCTTAATCATTGAATTAATTAATAATTAGAAAAATAAATAAATAAATAAATAAATATATTTAATAATCTTTAAATAATAGTATTAATCTAAAAAAAAAAAAAAAAAAAAAAAAAAAAAAAAAGTAAGAATTCTGCTTTTATAAAGATAGAATCATTTTTAAATTGAGATAAATATTTAATAATGCTTTATGTAATTATTTAATTATTATATTATTACTTCTCCTTTTTTTTTTTTTGTCTATATATTTTTTGTTTGTTTGTTTATTATTATTATTATTATTATTATTATTATTATTATTATTATTATTATTATTATTATTATTATTATTATTATTATAAATAATTTTATATCTAATTAATAAAAAATAATAAAGAAATTAAAAAAAAACAATTATGATGAGAAAAAAGAAGTATAGCCTATATAATAATAATATAAATATATTATTAATATAAATATTAATCTTTTTTTATTTATTATTATTATTATAATCTTATATTCATTTCTCTTTTTTTCTTTTTTAGAGATTTGGATATTATATTAAAATAATTAAAATATAGTTTTAAAAATATTTATAACAATTTAGTAATAAAAAATTAAAAAAAAAATAAATATATACATATATATATATATTTATTTATTTATTTATATTTAATTTATATATATTTAGTTCTTAACAATTCAATATATTAATAATTATTTTTTTTCTTCTATATTTTATTATAATTAGAATAAGAATAAGAATCAAAGAATATAAGGAAAAAAAATTTTATTTTATTTTTTATTTTTATTTATATATGAAAATCCTTTTTTTTCCTCTAGTTATTATAATTAATATTATTTATATTTTACTTTTTGTTTTTGTTTTTGTTTTTGTTTTTGTTTTTGTTTTTAAGCATATTAATTTGAGCCAAATGTAGTTTCACCAGAATAAGTCACATAAAGAAAACCCTATAATATTTTTTAATATTATTTAATAAATATATATGAAATTTTATTATTATTATTATTATTATTATTATTTTTATTTTAATGATGATGATGATATAAAATATAATTAAATTAGATAAATAAAAATTAAAAATTACATCTTCATCCTTATATTTTTCATAGATAGTACTCATGGTATTAGCAACTGGAGGTAAAATGCCATTAATAAATAAGAAAATAGCATCTTCTGATGGAAGCTTAATTTTCTTTCTACATTTAAAAAAAAAAAAAAAAAAAAAAAAAAAAAAAAAAAAAAAAAAAAAAAATAAATAAATAAAAATTTTAAAATTTTAAATATTTTACAGTTAATTATTAAAAAAATATATATATATTTATAATATTTTGGAGATTTCTTTTAATATTTACCTAATGGTACACATTAATTGACCTTTTTTAAAAAAAAAAAATATATATATATATATATATATATAGCATATTAATTTAATATTAGTAATTTATTATTTATATGTTTAATACAAAAATAAAAAAAAAAAAAAAAAAAAAAAAAAAAAAAAAAAAAAAAAAGTTGATATATTATATATAAAAATATTAATTCAACTGGAAAAATAATAATTTATTCTTAATTTTTAAACTATTATACTATATTAATTATATGTTTATTGTAAATTTGATAATAAATAACTTTTTTTTAATTTATTCACACTAAATTATCACAATTAATATAAATATTTAAAAATATAGGTATTCAAATCTATTTTTGTATCTTAATTATATAATAATCTATTCATTTTTAATATAGGTATTATTAACCGTATTTTTTTATTTTTAATTTGTTTGTTCCTTTGCTTTTGTTTTTGTTATTATTATTGTTTTTTTTACTTACCAACAGTCTTACTATGATCAATCTTTATAAATATATTATGATAAAAAGTAATTAATATTATTTTATTTAAAACACTGATATATATAGATATATATATAATAAAAAATTATCTATAAATATTATTTACCAAAATTTTGTTACATTCAATATCTGGAATTTTACTGCTCTTAGCTTTTTCTACAATACTATTTTATATTTATATAATAATAATATATTAGAATCTCGTTTTAATTATGACAATATATATATATATTATTATAAAATCAATAATAATAATAATAATAATAATAATAATAATAATAATTATAGTTAGATATAATTTTTACCATGGTATTTTATCTTTATATTTTTCCTGTATTAATAAAAATTTTAACAATATTATGTATAATTTAAATTAAGTAAAAAAAAAAAAAAATAAAATAAGATAAAATATCTATAGAATATATATCAAATTTATCAAAAATTTATCTTTTTATTTTAAATAATTTAATTTTATTGAATAATGACTTACTCTTAATTTCTTGACTTTGTTTTTACGTTCCTCTATTAAATATTAAAAATTAAAAAATGTTAAAGAAAGAATTACATTTTTATTAATATTATTGTTGGTTTCTTAATATATATTATTATTAAAAATGAATTATAAAATAATAATAATGATAATATGAAAGTACCAAATGAATGTGAATCACGAAATCTCTTTTGCATTTTTAATTATATTTAATTCTATATAAATATTTATATATTATTTAGAAACTTCTTGCTATTGTAAAAGAATATAATAAAAAATTTATTTAATATAAGCTCAAGTAAAAAAAAAATTATATATAATATTTTATATTATAGTGTTATGAAATTTATTCATAAAATAAGAATTCATATATAATAGATATAGATATAGATATAGATTTTTAATTTTTAAGGATTTTTTTTATTATAAAATATATTGTATTATTCCTTTATCAACATATATGTATGTATAAAGTTATGTATATTAAAAAAAAACAAAAAAAAATACTATTGCTGTTGCTGTTTTATAAATTGGTTATATTTCTAACAAAAAAAAATACTATTGCTGTTGCTGTTTTATAAATTGGTTATATTTCTAACAAAAAAAATATATTATATATATATATATATATATATTATATATAAATAAATCTTCTATAATTTATGACTTTTTTTTTTTATTTTTTTTTTTATAATTTTCTTTTTATTAATTTTATTATGCTAGTTAAAAAAGTATTTCATATATTATTTAATAATTAATATTTTTTTTATTATTCCTTTCATTTACTATTATCATTTCTTATACTTTTCTAATAAATTAAAATGAATATTTTATTATAATATTAATTAAATGCTATAGTGTTTTAAACTGATATCACTTTATATATAAGTATATGAATATTAAAAAATAAAAATTATTAAAAGAAATATATCTATATTGTATTTACTGTTTATTATATGCTTTATTGTATGTTAAATATGAAAACTGAACTATTTAATATTCAACTGTTATTTATATATTTTTATTATTTAATATATAGATATATTTATAATTAAAATAATTTAAAAAAAATTAACATTAAAAAAAAAAAAAAAAATAGAACTTTTTTCTTTTTTATATATTACTTTAATTTATTAATAATTTCTGCTATTATAAAAGAAAGTATATTATATTATCTAATTGTTATATATATATATTATTTTAAAAGAAAAAAAAATAATAATAATAAATAAATAAATAAATAAAAAAGAACTTTTTATATTCTTATATTTATACATATATATATATTTTTATTTTTTATTTCTATTTTTTATATTTTTATTTCTATTTTTTATATTTAAACTTATGTCTAATAACAAAATAGTTTTTGATTGGTAATCTTAAATTATTGGAAATTTTATATTGATAAAATAAAAATACTTTCATCCTTTATCAGAGTAATCATAAAGTTTAAATTTAATTTTTTTTTTTTTTTTTTGGTTTTACTTCCAATGTGAACTTCCCTTATTTCCAACTCCCTCCCTCAAAACATGAGAAATAGAAGTAGTCAAAACCCTTCCTTTTAAATTTAAATGATTTTTTAATACTAACAAAAAACTTTTATGTTTTTTTTTTTTTTGTCTCTGGTGAAATATATATTTATACATATATGAATATTTAATTTTAGAATTTTTTTTTTAACATTGAAAATAAATAGTAGTTATCAATAATTAAAACAATTTTTTCTTGCTTTATTTAATAATATATTTATTCAATAACTTTTTGTTATTAATTTTATTTCCTTTATAGACACAAACGAAATATCAATATTATATATTTTAAAGTTTAAAAAAAAAAAAAGATAAAAAATGGAATAAAAAAAGTTATAAATTAAATTTTTTTTTTTTTTTTTTTATTTTTTTAATTCCATTTTTTAGTGAAACATTTTTATTTTTTTAAATAAATTAATTTATATATACAATTACATTATAAATTTCGATTAAATCCAACAGAACGTAATCTAATGTAAAACGGTATAACTTTATATTTATTACATTGAAGTGCTATATCTATTTATTTTATTTTATTTTATTTTATTTTATTTTATTTTATTTTATTTTATTTTATTTTATTTTATTTTATTCAATCTGTACTTTATATTTATATTTCAACTATTTATTTTATTTTATTTTATTTTATTTTATTTTATTTTATTTTATTTTATTTTATTTTATTTTATTTTATTTTATTTTATTTTATTTTATTTTATTTTATTTTATTTTATTTTATTTTATTTTATTTTATTTTATTTTATTTTATTTTATTTTATTTTATTTTATTTTATTTTATTTTATTTTATTTTATTTTATTTTATTTTATTTTATTCAATCTGTACTTTATATTTAATATTCTACTATTTATTTTATTTTATTTTATTTTATTCAATCTGTACTTTATATTTAATATTCTACTATTTATTTTATTTTATTTTATTTTATTCAATCTGTACTTTATATTTAATATTCTACTATTTATTTTATTTTATTTTATTTTATTTTATTTTATTTTATTTTATTTTATTTTATTTTATTTTATTTTATTTTATTTTATTTTATTTTATTTTATTTTATTTTATTTTATTTTATTTTATTTTATTTTATTTTATTTTATTTTATTTTATTCAATCTGTACTTTATATTTAATATTCTACTATTTATTTTATTTTATTTTATTTTATTCAATCTGTACTTTATATTTAATATTCTACTATTTATTTTATTTTATTTTATTTTATTTTATTTTATTTTATTTTATTTTATTTTATTTTATTTTATTTTATTTTATTTTATTTTATTTTATTTTATTTTATTCAATCTGTACTTTATATTTAATATTCTACTATTTATTTTATTTTATTTTATTTTATTTTATTTTATTTTATTTTATTTTATTTTATTTTATTCAATCTGTACTTTATATTTAATATTCTACTATTTATTTTATTTTATTTTATTTTATTTTATTTTATTTTATTTTATTTTATTTTATTTTATTTTATTTTATTTTATTTTATTTTATTTTATTTTATTTTATTTTATTTTATTTTATTTTATTTTATTTTATTTTATTTTATTTTATTTTATTCAATCTGTACTTTATATTTAATATTCTACTATTTATTTTATTTTATTTTATTTTATTCAATCTGTACTTTATATTTAATATTCTACTATTTATTTTATTTTATTTTATTTTATTTTATTTTATTTTATTTTATTTTATTTTATTTTATTTTATTTTATTTTATTTTATTTTATTTTATTTTATTTTATTTTATTTTATTTTATTTTATTTTATTTTATTTTATTTTATTTTATTTTATTTTATTTTATTTTATTTTATTTTATTTTATTTTATTTTATTTTATTTTATTTTATTTTATTTTATTTTATTTTATTCAATCTGTACTTTATATTTAATATTCTACTATTTATTTTATTTTATTTTATTTTATTCAATCTGTACTTTATATTTAATATTCTACTATTTATTTTATTTTATTTTATTTTATTCAATCTGTACTTTATATTTAATATTCTACTATTTATTTTATTTTATTTTATTTTATTTTATTTTATTTTATTTTATTTTATTTTATTTTATTTTATTTTATTTTATTTTATTTTATTTTATTTTATTTTATTTTATTTTATTTTATTTTATTTTATTTTATTTTATTTTATTTTATTTTATTTTATTCAATCTGTACTTTATATTTAATATTCTACTATTTATTTTATTTTATTTTATTTTATTCAATCTGTACTTTATATTTAATATTCTACTATTTATTTTATTTTATTTTATTTTATTCAATCTGTACTTTATATTTAATATTCTACTATTTATTTTATTTTATTTTATTCAATCTGTACTTTATATTTAATATTCTACTATTTATTTTATTTTATTTTATTTTATTTTATTTTATTTTATTTTATTCAATCTGTACTTTATATTTAATATTCTACTATTTATTTTATTTTATTTTATTTTATTTTATTTTATTTTATTTTATTCAATCTGTACTTTATATTTAATATTCTACTATTTATTTTATTTTATTTTATTTTATTTTATTTTATTTTATTTTATTTTATTTTATTTTATTTTATTTTATTTTATTTTATTTTATTTTATTCAATCTGTACTTTATATTTAATATTCTACTATTTATTTTATTTTATTTTATTTTATTCAATCTGTACTTTATATTTAATATTCTACTATTTATTTTATTTTATTTTATTTTATTTTATTTTATTTTATTTTATTTTATTTTATTTTATTTTATTTTATTTTATTTTATTTTATTTTATTTTATTTTATTTTATTTTATTTTATTTTATTTTATTTTATTTTATTTTATTTTATTTTATTTTATTTTATTTTATTTTATTTTATTTTATTTTATTTTATTCAATCTGTACTTTATATTTAATATTCTACTATTTATTTTATTTTATTTTATTTTATTTTATTTTATTTTATTTTATTTTATTTTATTTTATTCAATCTGTACTTTATATTTAATATTCTACTATTTATTTTATTTTATTTTATTTTATTTTATTTTATTTTATTTTATTTTATTTTATTTTATTTTATTTTATTTTATTCAATCTGTACTTTATATTTAATATTCTACTATTTATTTTATTTTATTTCATTTTATTCAATCTGTACTTTATATTTAATATTCTACTATTTATTTTATTTTATTTTATTTTATTTTATTTTATTTTATTTTATTTTATTTTATTTTATTTTATTTTATTTTATTTTATTTTATTTTATTTTATTTTATTTTATTTTATTTTATTTTATTTTATTTTATTTTATTTTATTCAATCTGTACTTTATATTTAATATTCTACTATTATATTATTTATTTTATTTTATTTTATTTTATTTTATTTTATTTTATTTTATTTTATTTTATTTTATTTTATTTTATTTTATTTTATTTTATTTTATTTTATTTTATTTTATTTTATTTTATTTTATTTTATTTTATTTTATTTTATTTTATTTTATTTTATTTTATTTTATTTTATTTTATTTTATTTTATTTTATTTTATTTTATTTTATTTTATTTTATTTTATTTTATTTTATTTTATTTTATTTTATTTTATTTTATTTTATTTTATTTTATTTTATTTTATTTTATTCAATCTGTACTTTATATTTAATATTCTACTATTTATTTTATTTTATTTTATTTTATTTATTTTATTTTATTTTATTTTATTTTATTTTATTTTATTTTATTTATTTTATTTTATTTTATTTTATTTTATTTATTATTTATTTATTTTATTTTATTTTATTTTATTTTATTTTATTTTATTTTATTTTATTTTATTTTATTTTATTTTATTTTATTTTATTTTATTTTATTTTATTTTATTTTATTTTATTTTATTTTATTTTATTTTATTTTATTTTATTTTATTTTATTTTATTTTATTTTATTTTATTTTATTTTATTTTATTTTATTTTATTTTATTTATTTTATTTTATTTTATTTTTATTTTTATTAATACTTTACTTTTTTATATTACTTCACTATTTATCTTTTTTATTTTATTTTATTTTATTTTATTTTTATTTTTATTAATACTTTACTTTTTTATATTACTTCACTATTTATCTTTTTTATTTTATTTTATTTTATTTTATTTTTATTTTTATTTTTATTCTATTTTATTTCATTCAATCTGTACTTTATATTAAAATTTCTATTATTTATTTTATTCTATTCAATCTGTACTTTCTATTTATCTTCAATTATTTATTTTATTTTACTTCATTCTTATTAATCCTTTATTTTTTTAAAGCGGCAGTTATAACGAATTTTCACTTTATTTATTTATTTATTTATTTATTTATTTATTTATTTATTTATTTATTTATTTATTTATTTATTTATTTATTTATTTATTTATTTATTTATTTATTTATTTATTTATTTATTTATTTATTTATTTATTTATTTATTTATTTATTTATTTATTTATTTATTTATTTATTTATTTATTTATTTATTTATTTATTTATTTATTTATTTATTTATTTATCCATAAGGTAATGATGAGCCTTACCACCTCCAAATTATATATTTGATTTCTGTTGAAAGAAATTCTTATCCAGGATTTAAAGTTTGAATGGACTATCTGAAAGAAATTATGGTCTTCTCTTTTTAGAGGCATTAGTTCCTTGGCTTGGGCCTTTGTCTTACTACATTTTCAACATTGACCCTCCTTGGTTAGTTTGAGCTTATATACTGTCAGGAATAAAGCGCAATTAGTAATCCTTATTAAGTACTAGCCATAGGCTGGAGAGTTGGCATTTCACCAAGTTGCATTTCGCTTAGTGGCGTATTGATGTAAATAAATGAATAAATAAATAAAAATTAAAATATGTTTTTTAAAACTAATGTTTATAATATTTATTTAATAAAAATTCAAACTATGCTTTTTAAATCTTTTTTTATAATATTTATTTAATACAATATTATTTTAATATTATGTTTACCAACAATAAAATAATTTTTATAACATTTAATTATAAAAATATTTATTTAACTATAAAGATATATTTTAATATTTTGTAAAATATTAAAATATATCTTTAATAAAATAATTTTTTATTTTAAGAAAACTACTATTGACCTATTCACACATACACGATAAGTTACGATACTATTACTACTATTAATAATCCCGGTTTTCATTATCACTACTATTAATAATCCTATTTTCATATCCACTAATATATTAATATTCCTGTTTTTACTATCAACACCTATTACCACTACTATTATCAACATAATTGTTATTGTTAGTTATTATTCATATTATACGCACTTTGTTATTACTACCACCAGAAATCCGTACTTTTTTCTATATTATTAATATCTGTAACAACAGTGTTTACATTACTCTTTGATATTGGAACAATATAAAAAAAATTAACTAACAAATTAAGAATAAGAAAACTATAAAATAAAAAAAAAATATCGCGTATATAATAATAATATAATTATATTATTTTATTTAATAAATTCCTTATTTTTATTATTATTATTATTATTATTATTATAATTATTATTTTTTTTATTATTATTATTATTATTTTTATTATTATTATTATTATTATTATTTTCTTTGATAAGCTTATATATATACAATATACAAGATATTTTACTTTTTTTTTTTTTTTTTTTTTTTTTTTTGAAGATTTGATATTAATTAAAAATATAATTTAAGAAATATTTAAAATGATATCGTAATAAAAAATGAATAAAGGAAAAAATACATATATATATTTTTATATAACTTTAATTTTCATAATTATATATATTTAATTCTTTGATTCATTTATTATAAAATATTTATGTTAAATATATACTAAAAAAAAAATAATTATTATTTTTTTTCCTATTATATTACAATAAGAATAAGAATCAAAGAAAATATAAAAAATAAATTTTTTTTATTTTTGTTTAGATATGAAAATTCTTTTTTTTTTTTTTTTTTTTTCTTTTCTTTTCTTTGATTATTATTGTTTATATTATATATTTTTTGTTTCGTTTTGTTTTGTCTTGGTTTTGTTATTTTTTTTTTTTAAATATATTAATTTGAGCCAAATGTACTTTCACCAGAATAAGTCATATAAAGAAAACCCTATAAATATTTTTTTATTTAATATTATACAATAAATATAAATGAAATTATAGTTAAAATTATTAATATCATTATTATTATTGATGACGATAATGATGATGATAATTAAAAATATTATATAATCAAATCAGATAGATAAAAATTTAAAATTACATCTTCATCCTTATGTTCTTCATAGACAACACTCATAATATTAGCAACTGGAGGTATAACGCCATTAACAAATAAGAAAATTGCATCTTCTTGTTGAAGCTTAAGTCTCTTTCTACATTAGAAAATAAAATATAATATAAAATAATAAAAATAAAAAAAAAATATCAAATTTTAAAAATTTTATAATAAATTAATAATTTTTTTTTTTTTTTTTTTACATTTTTATTACTAATAGTAAAATTAAAAAAAAAGTACATATTAATAATGTATAATATAGATTTCTTTTTTAATATTTACCTAATAACATACATAAATTGACCTTTTTTTTTTTTTTTTTTTTATCAAGTATATATATATAATTTTAATTTATTATTAGTCATATATATATTAAGTATTCATAAAAAAAAAATAATAATAATAATAATTAATAATAATTTTGATATATTATATAAAAATATTAAAATTAATGAATTTAACTAATGAATAATAATATATTCTTATTTTTATTTTTATATTTATATAAATTATATATTTTATTTTAAATTTTTTAATAATTTATTATTTTATTCCTTCATAGTAATTTATCATAATTAATATATTTAAAAATATAGATATTCAAATCTAATTTTGTATCATAATTTTAAAATATCTATTCATTTTTATCATAATTTTTTTTTCTGTTTGCTTGTTTATTTATTTATTTGTTTTCTTATTTGTTTTTTTTTTTTTTTTTTTTTTTTTTTTTTTTTTTTTTTTTTCTATTTTCCACTTACCAATTGTTAAGCTGGAAGGAACCTTTATAAATTAGTATATTAAAAATAGTTAATATTTATATATATATATATATATAAATTTTCTATAAATAATATTTACCAAGAATTTGTTTTTATCAATATCTTGAATTTGACTTCTCTCTGCTTTTTCTACAATACTTTTTAATATTTATAAAATAGTAATAAATTAGAATCTCTTTTAAATTATAATAATATGTTTATATTAAAAAATTATATGTATTTTATATTATAAAAATAGTAGTAGTAGTAGTAGTAATAATAATAGTAATAATAAATAATAATATGATTAAATATAGTTTTTTTTTTTTTACCATGGTATTCTATCAACATATTTTTCCTGTTTTAATATAAAAAAATATCAATATTATATTCAATTTTAATTATGAAAAAAAAAATAAAATAAAATAAAATATATAAATATTTATGTATATTTATATATATATATCATATATCATATATATCACAATATCTATCTTTCAATTTAAATAATTTAAATTTTGAATAAAGATTTACTCTTATTTTCATGGCTTCTTTTTTACGTTCCTCTATTAAACATTAAAAATAAAAACATAAATAAAAAAGAATAAATTTTTTTTTTTTTTTTTTTTTTGTTTTATTAATACCACTGTTTCCTAATATATATTATTATAAAAATAATAATAATAATATAGAAGTACCAAAAGTATGTGTATCGCGAAAACTCATTTTCGTTTTTTATTATATTTAATTCTATATATATTTATTTAATTGTTTAGAAACCTCTTGCTATAGCAAAATAATATATATATATATATATATATAATTAATATTTTGTTTTCTTTTATATACTATGATATAAAATTTATTAAAATAAAAAAAAAAAAAAAAAAAAAAAAAAAAAAAAATAAATATAAATATATATATATATATATTATTGCTTAATTTTAAAACTATTTTTTTCACATAAAAAAGTATCTTGTATTATTCATATTATTCTCATATATAGAAAAATAATAATAATTAAATATAAAAAGATATATATATGTTAATTTGAATAATAAATATTATTACTATTTTATAAATTGGTTATATTTCTAATAATAAAGAAATTTTTTAAGTTAAAGTGTATATATTTGTTTTATAAATGAATCTTTAATAATAATTTTTGACTTTTATTCTTATAGTTTTTTATTAATTTTATTACTCCTGTTAAAAAGAGATTTAGTACTTTATTTATGAATTAATGTTTTAATTGTTAATATTATTATTAACAATTATATTATTATTTCTTTTTTTTTTTTTTTTTTTTTTTTTTTGAATACTTTTATATATTTAATTATTAATAAAATATTTAAATGATGTAAACAGATATTACTCTATATATAGAAATGTGAATAATATAAATTTAAAAAATTAAGAGAAAAAATATATATTATTTTTTATATTTATTTCTTATTTTACTTTTTATTTTTTATTTTAATATATAATAATTGAAGTATTAAACTGTAATAGATAATTGATATATTTATATTGTTTAATATAGTAGAGAGATATTTTTAATTATAATAAATTTATTAAAAATAAAAATAAAAATAAAAATAAAAATAAAAAAAAAAAAAAAAAAAAAACTTTTTTCCTTATTTATATATTACTTTAATTTATTAATAAATAGGTATTATTACTCGTCTAAAAGAAAATTGTCTTATTTATTATTATTATTATTATTAAATAGTATTTCTTTTTTTTCTTTTTTATTTATTTTTTTTTTTTTTTAAATAAATTTATATATTTATATTTAAATGATTTTAAAATTATAGTTCAAAAGAAAGAATAGAAAAATCAGTTGAAATTAATAAAAAAAAAAAAAAACATTTTAAAATTATTCTATTTTTCTGCATATTTATAATCTTTTTCTTGTATTTATATTAATTTTAATTATTAATAAATTTAATTATTTATTTTATATATATATAAATAAATAAAATAAATAAATAAATATATTTATATATCAAAAAATAAAAATAAAAATTAAAATAAAAAAAATAAAAGAAGGATTAATAAATTAATAAATAAATTAATAGGTTAAAAAAATAAATTAAAAATTCATTATTTAAATTATTATTTAAAAAGTATGATTAAGCATTAATATTAAATTGATATTAAAACCTTTCCAAGAGGAAAAGTCTTATGAAAGCATCATAAAACAGAACGAATTAAATTTGATAATTAAATACTAATTAGATAAAACACTAAATCAAAACAAAATTTTTATTTTTTTTTTTTGTAAAAATATAAATTTATTTTTTTTTCTCTTTTTATTATTTTTATTATCATAATGAAAATGAACAATAAAAAATATTTTATTGAATATATTGACTATTGACTAATAAATATTGCTTAGCAAATGATTTATCACACACAATAATTATGATTTATATCAATTTATATATTTATTAAATACATTTTGGAAAGTAATAATAATTTATATATAAATTATTAATTCCTTACTTTTAAAAATATGACCTTAATAATAATAATAGTAATAATAATAATAATAATAATAATAGTAATAATAATAATAATAATAATAATAATAATAATAATAATAATAATAATAATGATAATAATAATTATCACTATATTATTTATTTATTTATTTTTATATTTGTCTATTCATTTTTTATATTTATCTATTTATTTATTTATTTATATTTGATTCACTTATTATTTTTATATTTATTTATTTATTTTTATTTTATTCACTTATTATTTTTATATTTATTTATTTATTTTTATTTTATTCACTTATTTTTATTTATTTATTTATTTTTATTTATTTATTTATAATTTTTAATATATTTAAATATAATAATTTCATCATGTGTTAATTTTTTTTTTTTTTTTTTCTAAAAAAAAATAATTCATAATTAACATAATTAATAATAATTATGATATTATTATTTATATTAATAAAAAGTTTATTATTATTTAATTTTTGAATTTTATCATTTGAAATTAATTAAAATATTTAATAATCATTTATTAAACCATAAACTTTTTGATATATGGATATGGAAATTCACATTACTTCAGGATGACATCTAATTTATATTAATATATTATTTTTCATGTTTTGATAAATTATTAAATTTAATAATGAAAAATAATTAAATAATTAAATAATTAAATAATTAAATAAATATGATATAAATATTATAATAATTGAATTTATCAACTATTTTTTTTTTTATTTTTATTTTTAAAATGGAAAAAAGCATGATGTATTATCATTATTATTTATAAATATGAAAAAAAAAAAAAAAATTTTTTTCTAATAATTAATTAATCAAACAAACTCTCTATTCCAAATAATAATAATAAAATAATAATAATAATAATAATAATAATAATAATAATTAAAATAATTAAAGAGAATGAAAAAAAAAAAAAAAAAAAAAAAAAAAAAGTGACAGGAAAATATATTAAAGATGTCCATTTATAATTAATAATAAAAAAAAATAAAAAGTATTGGTTCGAATTTATGAACTTAAATTTAAAACAAATTAAAAAAATTAAAAGTGGAAAAAAAAAAAATTTTTTTTTTTATTAAAAAATTAGTTTCTTTAAATCAAATCTTTTATTGGTAAATTAAATATTATTATTAGTAATTATTAATTAATAATTATTAAAAATAAAAATAGAAATAAAAATAATATTAATAAAAATAGTATTAATAAAAATAATAAAAGCTTTTTTATATAACTATTAAAATTTCCTATTAATTGCATCTTGCTCTTCTTTAGAATTATCCCCAAATTGATTTCTAATTTTATGAAGAACTAGGAATAATATCAGCAATATCAACTTCATTATTTTCTACCATTAAAAGAGATATTAATTTTTAAATATTCATCCCTATTCTTAAAACTATATTTCCATTGTGATGATTTACAACTGATAAAATCAATAAAGCTAATTGTAAAATCTAATTTATTATAAACACTACAATTAGTTTTGATAATAAAAAGAAGTGATAATGAAATATAAATATTTAATAAAATTCATTTTATTTATATAAACTTAATAAAATAAAATAAAATAAATACTATTAAAATTATTAAAGCATTATAACATCAAAATTTTTTTTTTCTTTAATTATTTGATATTATATGATAAAAAAATAAATAAATAAAAGCAAATTTTGACTTTTTTTTTTTTTATTTTTTTTTAAATAAATTTTTTTTATTTTTTTTTTTTTTTTTTTTTTTTTTTTTTTTTAATATTCATTTATTATAAACATTAAGATAATTATTGATTTTACGATTTATGATAAATATTTATTAATGTATCAATTATTATAATAAAAAAAATTATAATAAAATTATATTAATATATATTTTTTAATTATTATATAGGAATAAATTACAATAAAAAGATCAAATTTTATATATATATATATAAAATATAATAAAAAAAAAAAAAAAATACTAATAATTATTAAAAAAAAAAAAAATAAAATAAAATAAAAGTAATATTAATATATATATTTTAATTATTATATAAGAATAAATTACAATAAAAAGATCTAGTTTTCTATATATATATATGAAGTATATAGAAAAAACATCTAATAATTCTTTTCTGTTTCAAGACCTCGACGTTCTTATCACTAATATTATCTAGCGATGTTTCATCGTATGAGCTTTCCTCATTGTCTATAATATCGAACAAATCATCTAATGAGAATTGCTTGTTAGACATTTTACTTTAACATTAGCAATCTGCAAATAACGTATAGTTAAATTTAAGCTATTGCTTACAGAGATTTCTTTTTTGATATAATTGCCGCAAGAGCAAGTATCAATTGTATACATATTGCCGCAATTCTCACATATATTGATTTTTATTTCATCAGAATCGTCTTTAAATACTGAATTTAGCAAATGCTTAGAGTTATGGACGATCAAAGCATCTCTCTCCATCTCACCTATTCTTAATCCGCCGCCATTAGCTTTGCCTTCAGTAGGCTGTCTCGTTATGGAATTTACATTGCCGGTGTTTCGGTAAAACATCTTTTCTTCTACCTGATGTTGCAAGGCATTGTAATAGCAGATACCGATATTGGCTTTGCCAATAGGGACGCCTTCAATAGGATCTATCATTACCTCATTTTCGCATAAGCCCTCTAAGCCAATATCCTTAGAGCGGGTTTTTAATCTTTCCAGCAACTCTTCATAATCCATATTATTAGATAAGTCCGAATTAAATCGCACGCCATAGTTAGTTGGATCCGTGGCAATGTACTTCGATATAAGCATTTCCAGCAAATGGCCTATGGTCATCCTAGAAGGAAAGGCATGGGGGTTTATAATAACATCCGGGATAGTTCCTGATTCTGTAAAGGGCATTCGACACTCCGGGATAATATCGCCTATAACGCCTTTTTGGGCATATCTACTGGTAAACTTATCTCCTATCTGAGGTTTGTATATATGATATGCTTTGATTATATAATATTGGGTTTGCAATAGGTTGTTGGTGCTGTAAATATCGACAGATTTGATTCTCATGGGCTTTCTGAAGTTATTACTGATATTAGTGACTTTATTGTCATATAGCTTAAATATAACGTCGTCGTCATCTATAAGCAATTTGCTGGTAGGCAACGGATGGAATTTGCTGCCGACTAAATAGTCCGCATAAATGTTTTTCCCGACAAGCTTATCAGCTTCCTTAAACAGCTCATAGCTAGGAAACAAGATCTTTTCATTGTTGACGATCACTTTTTAGTTACGGATCTTGATGTTCCTGAACAGCCCTCTTCGTATGCTGCCTTCGTTGAATATAATGCTATCTTCTTGGTTGTTGCCCATGGCGATAATGGCTATTACGACGTTATGCCCTGAAGCTATTCGAACACTGTTGAGATCTAGACATTCTTTAAAAGTGGTGGTGCGGTAGTTAGCTAAATCGTTGATTTCGAGGTTGTTGTTGTAAACGATGTCATAGAGCTTGTTTTTGCAGATAGGATCATTACCATAAATCAGATATCTAGCGTTGTCGGTTAGATAGTCTAAATAAGCAGGGTCGCTGGTCATGCATTGCTTAGCCATGTTGGATTGGAAGGATAATCTAGGCGCATGATTGTTGCCGGGGAAAGGCGATAAGGCGCTCGAGAAGCCAAATATTGCATTCGGATCCAATTCTAAGTAATTGGAATGGTCTTTATTAATATCAACTAAATCCATATATTCCGGCAAGTTGCCATGTAATACAAATTCCTTATAAAAGTCTATAAAATTAAAATCAGCATCTTTATATTCCTTTAAAATCATGGGTCTTAGTAATCTTCCTTCGTCTGAAAATATTTGTATAGAATAGTCATTTGTAATGTAGCTTAAATATTTATTAACTCTTTTGTAGTTGTATAGTTCATCGATAAAAGCCTGCTCATTGTTGAATATAAACCCGATAAATTTAGTATTGTATGTTACAAATTTTATTGTGTAGATATCATAATAAGAGTCATTTTGGGCATTGCGTAACCTAAACTTGAATATATTGTTTTCCGAAGCATCATTTATAATAATAGCGTTTAAATCAATAGAAACATATTTGCTAAACAAGCTATCCAAATTAATGTCAGTGTAAGGCGATATAATAGTCGTAATGGCCAAATACTTTATTAAGCCTACTTCTTTGGATTCAGGAGTTTCAAAAGGGCAATAGTAGCCAAAGGTTCGAGCATTGATTTTCCTAATGTTTATATTTAGCGATTCGTTGTTGAATGGCAATTTAATTTTCCTGACGTGAGACAATTTATCTAATATAGATCTTTTACTAAAGTTTTGAACATCATTATCCGAGAGATTTCTATAGTACGAGTATATGCTGCCCTTCTTGATATTGTTAATCAATGTATTGCCGATGATTCTTAATTCTTGGACAATATGCAAAGCCATTGAGGCGCTGGATTTGGTGTGGCGCTTACTTAATATCTTGTTAACCCCCTTGTATATAAAGCGCTTAAAGATATACGGATAAGTATCGATCTTCTTGTTTAAATAAGGGTTGGCGATAATGTTTTGGTTGCCTAATAGATTCGCTACAACTAAAATATAGACAAATTCCGGAGAAACCGAATCCTCGACAATCACATTATTTACAAAAGCCAAATTTTTTACAATGTTAGTATCGAGGATAGCCTTTAATGCATCGAGGTCATTAATGTCCAAGTTGCTAGGATCGATGTTGTTTACATTAACATCCCCTCCTTTTATATCCGACTCAAGGTAATATATAATAGCATCAATATAGATTTTGTTAAAGTTCAAGAGTTTTAGCACATAAGATAATGGCACCGACTTGGACTTTATGTTGTTTTTACTAGAGGGGATGTTTGAATAATAAATATATATATTGCTATTTTTAATATATGAGACCAATTCATAATAAGTGTTGTTTTTGAATACCCTTATTCCCGAAGAATTAGGCAGCTCATCGTTGTTATATACTTTGTAAGCTAGATTCCCAAAAAAAAGCCGTATAATTTATCTCTTGCGATATAATAACCTTCTCAATACCATTGATTATAAATACATCGTTAATAGGCTGCAATAATTCTAGAATATAATCATTGTAATTTTCTGAATATAATTTTAGTGTGTAGGTTTTATCGGTACATAGATAGCGTTTATAATCATCAGTATTTTTTTTATATGTTATTTTACCTAGTATTGGACATTTAGATTGAATATAAGAGCATATATTATTTAATTCATTATAATATGTATTTTCATATAATAAATATTTGAAATTTTCCATTATGAATTAAATTATAAAATAATTATTAATCGTACAATAATATTTGTTTATAAATATTTTTATAACTATTTTCAATTATATTTAAAAAAATTAATAAACAGTAATTATTTGTTTATAAGAATTATATTTTAAAAAAAATTAATTAATAATTGAAATATTCTATATTATAAATATAATTTAAGATATATAATTAAAATTATAAAATTTAATATGTTTGATATT
Source organism: Neocallimastix lanati (nom. inval.) (assembly GCA_016946835.1). Taxonomy (NCBI): domain Eukaryota; kingdom Fungi; phylum Neocallimastigomycota; class Neocallimastigomycetes; order Neocallimastigales; family Neocallimastigaceae; genus Neocallimastix; species Neocallimastix lanati (nom. inval.). The sequence continues at coordinate 634,010 of JACVTC010000039.1, read as the reverse complement.
GGATTAATTGATATAATTAATAATAAAACATTATTTAGTGAATTTATAGATAATCCTAATTATTTAATTAAATATTTTTTAAATAATGGTGTTTTTAAGTTTATAAATTCTCTATATCATGAGAAATGCATTGATTTTTTTTTTTTTTTTTTTTTTAACTTATATCTAATTCACATATATAAAATTAAAATCAATACTCTATCATAATCATTTCGTATTTATTATATAGCTTTTTTTTTATAGATATAAATGAATTAAAAATAATTGAAATATCATATAAATTAAAATTTTCAATAGATAAAATAAAGAATATATAATAATATATATTTAAATATATATTTATTATTATTAAATTTGTTAAGTATTAGCTACATTATAATTATACATTATACATTGTAATATTAATACGCCACAATTAGCCACATTATAAATACATTAGTTATTAGATAGTTATTAAATAGTTATTATAAATCTTATTTATTATATTTTGTTAAACTGTAATATTCTTTATTATGTAATATTCATATAATTAAATATAAATAAATAAAAGCCATATTAACTATAAATAATCATAATTGAAATTGTGAGATTTCAGTTACATTCTTAACAAAAATTTATATTTAAAAATATATATATATATTTATTTATTATTATTAAATTTTATATTTAAAAAAAAAAAAAAAAAAAAAAAAAAAAAAAAAAACTATGTAATAAAAAGTAATTATAAAAAAAAAAAGGATTATTGATATTAATACATTAATGATCTGTTTTATTTAAACCTAAATAAAAAGCTACTTCCCACATAAAAATTATTGAATAAAAATTTTAAATATAAGAAAAAATATTCATTGTATTATTAATTTAATGAAAACAAAAAAAATTACCAAAAAAAAAAAAAATATGAATAAACTTTTTAAAAAATATATACTTTATTTTTATTAAAATCAATCATATCGGTTAAAAAAAAAAGTGTTTCATTTTTCCTTTCATTATTAAAATAAAAATAAAATAAAATAAAAATATATAAGCCAAAATAAAATAGATATAGAAATAGAAATTAAAAATATATTTAAATTAAAAACGGTCTGATTCTTTAAATTTTGAATTTTTATAAAATAAAAAAATGCATACTGACATTAAATTATTAAAATTTTAAATTTTTATAAATATAAAAAGCAATATATAATGAAATTAATGATTCCCAATTATATACCTTTTTATCCATTTATTAATTAATATATTTCAGTTAATTTTTTTTTTTTTTTTTTTTTTTTTTGAGCTATAATATTTAATGTATTTTTTTTTTTTTTTTTTTTTTTTTGAGCTATAATATTTAATGTATTTTTTTTTTTTTTTTTTTTTTTTTGAGCTATAATATTTAATGTATTTTTTTTTTTTTTTTTTTTTTTTTTGTATTTTTATTTGATTTTTGATTTTTGATTTTTTTTTATAACGATTAATAAAAAAAAAATTAAATTAATGCATTAAATATATTTTACTTTTGGTTGTAAAAATAATTATTAATAATAATAATTACAATGCATATTCATTCAAAATTTATATTTTTATATATTTTATTTAAATTTTGTTTTTACTTTTATATAATTTCATTTTTAATTATATCTTATTAAACTTAAAAAATCTTATTTCGGAGTTAAAAAAAAATTAATTTAATATAAAATATTAATATTATTAATAGAAAAAGATCAAATAGAGAAATAAAAATAATAATATTATTATATTTTTATAAGCTATAAATTAGATAATCTAATAAAATAACAAATTAAAATATTATTATTAGACTTTTTTTATAGATAGAAATGAATTAAAAATAATTGAAATATCATATAAATTAAAATTTTCAATAGATAAAATAAAGAATATATCATTATATATTAAAAAAAGAAAAAAAAAAAAAAAGTTAATAATTAAATAGGTTCTTACACTTAACTGTAAATATATAAAATTAATTTGTTATTTTAATGTGTCTTAATAGCAAAATATTAATATTATAGTTTTTATCAATAATATACAAGCTTTTTTTTATTTATCAATGATTTATTACTAAGCAAACATTACTGTATGGAAGAGGACAACATCGATCTTTTTTTTTTTTTTCTTATTCTATTTTATCATTTAATTATTTAAAGTTTAATTACTAATTATCAGAATACTATCATTCAAATATATAATTGAAAGAAATAAAATAAAATATATTCCCTTCAATAAAATTATAATAATAAATACAGTGTTTAGTAAAATATTAATTATTTTTAAAAATTTATAATTATACAATTATTATTTGAAGTAATAAAAAACAATATACAATAAACAATTATAATTATTATATGAATATTGTCAAATGAATCACTTATATAGTAATTAAAATGTGCTATAATAATTAGTTTATTTACTAATTATTATAGCACATTTTAATTACTATATAAGTATTTATAAACTTTATATTATTTATTTATTTATTTATTTATTTATTATTCATATATTTATTTATTATTAATTGTATTATTAATAAAATTATTAATTATCATTATTATTAATCATATAATATTAATAATATATATATGATATAAGATAAATATATTTATTTATTTATATATATATGAATAAAATTAATTCTTTTTTATTTAAATTTTTTAATATATCTCAAAATTGCATTTCATATTACTAATAAAAAAGATAATATTTATTTCTTATTTCAAATATTTAACCTAACCTTTAATATCATCTCCGATTTAAATTCCAACAATCATATATATATTATATATATAACGATAAAAAGTATTAACTATAAATGAATAATAATAAATAAATACTATTATACGTAAACTATCAATTAATTTTATAGAACTTATAATATTAATGAAATAATATCAGTATTAACGTGAATATTAATATAATTACTACTATTAATATTATCATCTTTTATTATCTTATCCATTGAAATACTTTTTAAAAATTTTATATATATTTTAAATAAATAATAAAAATTAAAAATTAAAAATTAAAAAATAAAAAAGATAAAAAAGACCGCTTAAATGGAATTTTTTTTTTATTTATTTTTAATTTCTTTAAATTTATATAGATTGAAAATTATGAAAATATTTATTAAAAGCCACTACATTATTGTATATATCTTGTAACTGCCACAAATTAGGTGTAATTATTAAAAAATTAAATAGAAATAAATTTGAATATATATTTCAATCTCATGTAGATAATAATGTATTTCATACGCCACTTAAATGTAACAAATACTATTTTTAATTAAAATATACTATAATGAATGATCGTATTTATTAATATAAATATTAAAATATATTGATTATATATTAAATTTTAATATAAATTGCAATATTCCATAAAGGATAAAAATAATCTTTACCACTTAAAAGATTACAAATATATAATATAATAGAATATAAAATAATATATATTTCAATAGAATTTAATTAAATTAAGAAAAAAATATAAATAAAATTGGAAGAAAAAAAAAATTTTTTTTTTCATAATCGCACAAAAAAAATAATAATAAAATAAATAATAAAATTAATAATAAAAAAAAATAAAAAATAAAGTTAAAATAATAAAAAAATAAAAAATAAAAAAAAAAAAGTAATAAATATTTATGAAAAGAAAAATATTAAAAATAATAATAATAATAATCTAAATAAATCTATAAAATCTCTATTACAAATCTTATATATATTATATTCTATAATAGAAAAAATAAATAAAATAAATAAATAAAAAAAAAAAAAAATTATGAAATTTTTTGTAGTTATTATCTAATAATAATAAATTATTTCAAAAAGTAATATAAATAAAAAAAAAAAAAAAAAAAAAAAATTTCATTATATAAATAAATAAAATATCGTTTAAATAAATCTTTTTCTTTTATTTTTAGGCAATAATTTAAATAATCACAATAAAATATTTAAAAAAGTATTAAAACGAAATTTATTTAAATATTATAAATTTGTTCACTTAATTATTTAATTTTTATTTTATATTTTATTTTATTTTATTAATTTTTTTTTTTTTTTTTTTGTTAAAAACTTATCACGCATTGGAAATTAATTATATTTTTATAGAGTATTTTGAATAAGCAATTATTAAAAAAAAAAAAAAAAAAAAAAAAAAGTAAAAATAAAAAATAAAGTAAATCAAAATTGAGCTATATCTATTTTTATTATAATAATATATATTAAAAAAAAAAAAAAAAAAAAAGTAAAAATAAAAAAATAAAAAAAAAATAAATTTAAATAGGGTTATATGTAAAATTATTATTACCTAAAAAAAAAAAAAAAATAGACTTAAAACCTTAAATTATTACATATATTATTTAAAAAGTTGGAATAATAATTCAAAGAATACTTGAAACATTTAATTGAAAGGACTTTATAATAGAAAAGGGGGAATATCTTTAATTTAAATTTTAAAAAGAAATATACTTTTTTTTGGAAAATATAAGAGGATACAATAATAATATTGATTATTATTATTAAAAGAAAATATTGTATATAAAAATATCGTAAAGGAAGAAAAAAATATTTTTGTATAAGAAAAAGAGCGTTTATAAAAATAATAAAATAAAATAAAAAAATATTTAAACTATATAATAATAACGAAAATAAGATAAAAATAAAATATTATATATATTTTATTTTAAGTACTGTCTTTATTTTATTTTATTATTTTTATTATAACTTTGAAGTTAAAAAAAAAAAAAAAAAAGGAAAAATCTTAAAAAAGTATGCATTTTTTTTATATACATATATTTTATTATTATTATTAATATTATTATTATTATTATTGCTTGTTTTTTGTTCTTGCTTTTGTTGAATATATTAATAAAATTAAGTACAATATATATACATTTATGTTAGAAGTGATACACAATAATTTTATGTAATGTAATATTATATATTTGAATGTATTTAATGAAAAGATTTATTATTTTTTATCAGAACTATCAATTATGGAAAAATAATGATAAAAAAAATAATAATAATAATTCAAAAGTTATCATAAAAAAAAATAAATAATAATAATAATAATAATAATAATTGAAAGATGATATTTTTCATAATATCGTTATTGTTACTATTATTTTCTTCGTTTATACATTAATTTCATTTAATATTGAATTTATATTTATATGTAGTTATTATAATTAATTCTATAATAAACTTTAAAAGGAATATAAATAATCAGTAAACAACTTTTAAACAAAAAATTTAAAAATAATTTATGAATATATCAATTTAATATTAAAATTATTAATAATCTATTTTTCAATAATAATAAGACAAAAAAAATAAAAAAAAATAATTATTTTAAATCAATTAATTATATAAAATAATACAACTTCATATATTAATAAATATAAGTGATAATAAATTAATTGTATAATTCATATTTAAAAGTGTCAAAAAAAAAAAAAAAAATATATATATATATATATATATAATTATCACTCTCTTTTATTAAAGTTTAAATAAATATTTCAATAATTTTATTCATACGATTTTAAAATTTAATATAAATAATATATACTAATCAAAATTTTTTTTTTTTTTTTTTTTTTTTTTTTTTTATCATAAAAAGACTTTAATAGAATTGATAAAATAATAATAATAAAAATAAAATGTTGGGCTCTAATTCTATTCCAAAAAACCAAAAAAAAAATAAAAATAAAAGTTCAAATTCAAATTATACCAAAAATGGAAAAAATAAAAAGATAGAATCAAATACTTATGGTAAGCAGTGCTTTCAATATTATAATAAAAATATATTTTAATTATTAAGACAATTATTTATTTTTCTTTATTTTTTTTTTTAAAAAAAAAAAAAAAAAAAAAATAGAAAAAATAGAAAAAGTCCTAAGTAATATGCAATATATTTTATTTTTAATAAAAAAAATATATATATTTATTAAAAAAAAAAATTTTTTTTTAACAAAACTTTATTTTAAACTTTACTTTTTTTAAAAAAAAATATATATTTATATTTATATTTATATGTATAATTATTTAAATAAAATTCAAATAATAGATGTTTATGATATTGAACAATCTACTTCTAAAAGAAAGAGAAGAACCATTAAAATAAAAAATTTAAAGTCAAACGAAAAAATTAATAATATTGACATAATAGAAGATATCGATAAAGTGTAAATATATATATATATATTTACAATTTATAATTTTTTATTTTTCTAATCTTTTATTCTTTTGTATTTGTATATATATATGATATAATTCTAATATTTTATATATTGAAAATATTGAAAAGTACAACCAGATTTGAAAATAATAATGAAATAGATGAATCTAATGAAAAAGATATATTACCACCATTATCACCTATATCTATAGCTTCTGATAATGGGGAATCAGCCATAGGAATAAATAATGTTTCAACCAAAGAAGATGTTATAATTATAAATGAAAATGCAACTTCTTCGAAAACTTCTACTTCAAATCATGATACCACTATTATAGATAACAATAATGATAATGAAGATGTTGAAATTATAGGTGAAAAATATGTAAAATACTCAACTCAACCTACAGTTTTTGAAACTTTTAGTAAAAATAACGTATTATGGTGTCACTACGTAAGTCTAATATAATAATAATAAAAATAATAATAATAATAATAAATAGTAGTAATGACTATTAACTTTAATATTTGTTTATAAAATTTTATTATCAAAAAAAAAAAAAAAAAAAAAAAAAAAAAAATATATATATATATATATATATATATATATAGTGTGGTACAACACAAACCTCAAGTTGGCGTCATGGTCCATGGGGAAAAAAGTCACTTTGCAAGTAAGAATTTTTTTTTTTTTATTATTATTATTATCATGCTATAATTATGATTTTACTATTACATAAATTTTTAATAAAAGCAAATTAATATATTAATTATTATTTTCCATTTATTTATTTATTTATTTATTTATTCATTTATTTATTTATAATCTTAATGATGTATATATTTTATAATTCAATTATATAATATTATTATTATAGTAAACATGGTTGCGATTATAAAGGTTATGGTTTTACTGTAATACAACCACGTTTAGATTTAAGTAAATTTATAAAAGAAACATCTAAAAGAATACGACCAGTTATTCAAGAATGTAAATTTCAAATATATATATATATTTATTTTAAAATTTAAATTTAATTAAATAAATAACATTATATAATTAACTTTAATGTATTGAATTGATAATAGATTGTTGTGTTTGCTTTTCAAATAATTCAAATAAGAAGAATGCATTAGTTATGTGTAATGGCTGTTACAGATGTAAATAGATATAATTCTTTTTTTTTTTTTTTTTTTTTAAAAGAAAAAAAAATTATTTTATGTTTTCATTATATAATATATATATATATTTTTTTTTTTTTTTTTTTTTTTTTTTTTTTTTTTTTTTGTTATTTTATTTTTCTTAATTTATTAATATATTTATATAATTATGATTAACCAAAAAAAAAAAAAAAATAGCTTATCATCAGGAATGTCATCCAAATAAAATTAGTTCAGAAATAGGTATGATATTTTTTACTTTTTTTTTTTAGAAAAAAAAAGTATCAGTAATATTAATTTAAAATATAAATAAGTAATATTGATAATAGTTGAATTATATTAAAAATAATATTACTATATTCTATATATATATATTATTTAATAATGTTTAGTCAATTCTTCAGAACCATATTATTGTAAAGAAGAATGTAAACATACAAGAGAAAAGAAAAAAATAGGTAATTATTATTATTATTATTATTATTATTATTGTAAATGTTATTAATATTAAAATATCTTTTTTTTTTTTTTTTTTTTTTTTTTTTTTATCATTATTATTATTGTTTGTATTTCTTTTATATTTACAATAATTTATAGAAACGGATTTGCCAAGAAAAAATCTTCCATTTATGTTTAATCGTGGAATTAAAGTACCAAATCAGAAGGGACCAAAATCCATTAAAATATCATTAACCAAACCTAAAACCTCTGATAAAAAATCAATTGATCCAAAGGAAGTGACACCTATTCATACACCAATGCCAAATTCACCAGCTCAAACTACTACAGAAACCACAGTTTCTCAGGAACCTCAAGAATTGGCGGTTGAACCTGAGCCAAAGGTAATAAAATCTGAAATTGTTAATGGAAAGTCATCTTTAGATCTTATTAAAGGTATATTATTATTATTATTATTATTATTATTATTATTATTATTATTATTATTATTATTATTATTATTATTATTATTATTATTATAGAATATTTTATTATAATAATACATATATTACTTATAATATTATTGGTATTATTATAAATAGAAATAGTATTTGTATTAATATTAATATTAATATATTGATATTGTTATTAATTATGATTATTAAATTATTAAATTTTTATTAAATTAAATATATATATATATTATATATATAATTATATAAATTGATATTATAAATAAATAATAGAACAACGTCATTTGCATAGAAAAAGAGGTGGACTAAAAGAAGAAGATAAAATTGTACTTTATACAAAAAATCTTCCACCAATTGTTGGTTTTAAACATGATGAAATTCCACTTCCTTCTTGGGAAATTCATAATGAAGATAAAATTGATATTTTATCTAATAAGGGTAATAAACGTAAAAATGATAAAGAAGAAATGGTAAGCAAGCATTAATTAAAATAATAAATATTAATATTACATCAAAAAATTAATTATTATATATAATTATTAATATATTATTATTATTATTATTATTTATAATTTTTAATAATTATTTATATTTATATAATATATTATTATTATTATTATTTATAATTTTTAATAATTATTTATATTTATATAATATATTATTATTATTATTTATAATTTTTAATAAATATTTATATTTATATAATATATTATAATATAATATATAAAAGTTGGAAGATATATCAGATGAAGCATATATTAAAAGGCATCATCCATTAGAATTATCTGAAAAGTATAGTCGTTGTGGTTCTCTTATTAATACTTCTAGTATTGATGAAGAAGCTATTAGTAAAATGATTGAAAAGCAAACAAAGAAAAGAAAGTTAAAAAAGGGTTATATTTATATTTAAAAAATAAAATAAAATAGAAATGAATAAATAAAAATAAATGAATATAAATAAAAATAGAAAAAAAAAAAAAAAAAAAAAAAAAAAAAAAAAAAAAAAAAAAAAAGAATTAAAGAATAAATATTAATATATTAATATTAATATTCTTTTTTTTTTTTTTTTTTTTTTTTTTTTTTATTATTATTAATTATTATTTATTTATTTATTTATTTATTTATTTATGATTATGATATGAATAATATTTTTATTTTTTTTATTTTATTTTATTTTTATTTCTTATTTTTATTTTTATTTTTATTTTTATTTTTATTTTTATTTTTATTTTATTTTATTTTATATTATATTTTAATTTTTGTTATCTTTTTATTCTTTAAATGCAAATATTAATATAATAAGTTTAAGTAATCGTAAATTTCAAAGAAAAAAAATAAAATAATACTAATAATAATACTAATAATTAATTCATATTTTATAAAATATATATATATTATATTATAAATAATATAAAAATAATATTTTATTAATTACTGTAACATATAGGAGATATATATATTATATATATTATTTTTCATTATTTATTTATTAATTTATCTATTTATTTATTTATTTATTTATTTTAGTATTAATATTTTTCAAAAAAAAAAAATTGTAATTATTCATATCATTTAACTTTAATTTTATATATAATATATTATTAATATTTTTGCATATATATTAGAAAAAAAAATTATCATGTATTTTTTACTTTATATTATTATTATCTAAGAGAATAAGATTTCTCATTTATATATTAGATATATATTTTATTATTATTATTATTATTATTATTATTATTCAATTAGATAGATTCACTTAGAAAACTCTTTTTTATTTTTGTTATCTTTTTATTAGTATTATTATTTCAAATGTTAAATTATCGATATAAAAATCAATCAACAAATCAATCACATACTTATAAAAAAAAAAAAAAAAAAAAAAAAAAACTCTATATATATATATATATATATATATTATAATAATATTTTTTTGTTAATTTTTAATTCATGTATAGTTTTTTATTTTAAAAAAAAAAAAATATTCTTAAAAAAATTGCAATTAAATAAATAAAAAGTAAATCAAAAATTTAACAAAAACTTTTTTTTTATTATAATAATAATATAAAAAATTAAAAAATGAAAAGATAAAATAAAAAACTTATATTTAAACAGGATTATATGTATAAAATTATTATTTCTTTTAAAAAAAAAAAAGGAAAAAAAAAAAAAAATAGACTTAAAACTTTAAATTATTATTATTTTTCATTTAAAAAATTCTGGCTTTACTGTGGAGAAGGTAAACAGTCGTCCATCCATCGGATATTCAAATGTTCTTCCTTTTCATTATAGAGGTGCGAATCTTTATAGATATTATCCATTACTTTTTTATTTTATTCAGTAATGAAAGAAGGATCCCTTCCTTGTTAATCTTTCTGTATTATCTATATATTCTAATTTAGAATATGAAAAATTTTTTTCAATAAATATATTCACCTATTCCTTCTTGGTGAGAATTTCAACTTTAGATGAGCTACCATCAATTCAATATTGAAAAAACAGAGATATCGAAAATGAACAACACAACAACTCTTAAAAACAGTTTACAGGGGGGAGTTCTACCGTTCCGTATATTGTGGTTGGGGTGGCTTGCGCATTATCTTGCTAAAAACAATACCTATCGTTGGTAGCTTTCTTAAGTTATATATATATATATATATATAATACATATATAAAAATATAATTCTCTATTTAATAAAGTATTGGAGTGTGTTCTTTTCCTAGTCTAAAAAAAAAAAAAAAAAAAAAAAAAAAAAAAAAAAAAAAAAAAAAAAAAAATTAAAATAAAAATAAAAATAAAAATAAAAGTAATAATAAAGAAAAAAAAATTGATTTGGAAATAATTAAATAAAAAAATTTTTTTTTTATTATTGTTACTGTAACTATTATTATTATTATTTAATTAATGAAATTGTTTAAAATTATTATTATTATTTATTATTATTATTATTATAATTAATATTAAAAGTAATCTTTTAAATGCTTAAGTAACTAAAAATTTAAAAAAAATTTTTTTTGGTTTAAATTTAAATTAAATTAATTAAAATTTAATCAATAAAAATAAAAATTTTAATAAAAAAATATATATATTAAAAAATTGAAAAAAAAAAAAAAAAAAAAATTTAAAACCTTATCATTAAATAAAATAAGTATTTTTTTTTTTTTTTTTTTTAATTTTTACTTAATATTTATTAAAAAAAGATAATAAAATAAAATAAAATAGAAATTCATACTATAATTATTATTATATTTTTTTTTTAATGTAAATAATATGAATTATTGTTCAAATTGATTTAATAATTTCTATAGATAAATTATATATCGAACATAAAATTTAATTTCTTTTTTATTTGTTGTTGTTCTCTTTTTTATACATATAAATTTTTAAATTATATTATAAATTGTATTATAATTTTCATAATTAAAATTAACCATCAACTAAAATTTAAATTTTAAAATAAAATTAAAAATTTTAACCACTGTTTATTCCAAATATTTAAAACAATAATTGAATAAATAAATAAATAAATAATATCTTTAATTCAATCAATTATAAACAAATAAAATTAAAAAAAAAAAAAAAAAAAAAAAAAAAAAAAAAAAAAAAAAAAAAGATAATATAGAAATATAATAAATAATTTATAATGACAACATACGGAGGTGATGAAATTTCAGCAATTGTTATAGATGTTGGATCATCATTATCAAAAGCAGGTTGGTCTGGTGAAGATAGTCCAGAAGTTATTATACCATCTTATGTTGGTACAGTAACTGAAGAAGAAAATAATATGGGAGGAGTAGAAAATGGTGTTGATACCACTTTAATAAATGGAAATCCTGGAAATTCTATCAATTCATCAAATAAAAAAAAAACTAAAAAATATATTGGTGATAGTCAAATAAATTGTTGGAGAGAAAATATGGAATTAAAAAATCCTTTAAAGAATGGTTTAAGTAAGTTAAATATATATTTATTTATTTATTTATTTATTTATTTTTATATATACATTTAAAATAAATTTGTTTAAAAAAGATTTCCTTAAATTTTACAAATTTAGAATTAATTTCCAAGTATATAAATATTTATATTAAAAACTTAAAGTATATATTAAAATGAATATATAAATATATATTTAGTCAATTTCAAAAAGTATAATCTTAAATGTTGAAATTTAATGTTAATTTTACAAATTAATAGATAAAAAAAAAAAAAAAAAAAAAAAAAAAAAAAAAAAAAAAAAAAAAACTGAAATTTATAAAAATATATATATTATCTTTTAATAATGATTTTATTGATTTTATTGATTTCTCAAAATTTGAAATTTTAACATATCAAAATATATTTTATTGTTTTATATTATATATATACACATTTTATTTAATATTTTTTCATTAAATGATAAATATTATATGGTAATGACATTTGTAAAATAATTAAATAATTATTAAAAATTATTACAGTTGAAGATTGGGACACATTAGAAGATTTATGGGATTATATATTTAGTGAAGGTCTAATGATTGACCCATCGGAACATCCTTTATTTATTTCAGAATGTTCATGGAATACTCGTAATATTCGTGAAAAATTAACAGAATTAGCATTTGAAAAATATCAAGTCCAAGCATTTTATGTTGCTAAGAATGCCGTTTTATCAGCGTAATTAAATTATTTTAAATATATATAATATAAAAATATAAAAAAGGAAAATAAAATAATAATAATAATAATAATAATAATAATAATACATAAGATAAAATAAAATTAATTAATAATACAATATCCTATGACGAAAAAAAAATGATAACAATATATATTTTTTTTAATTTAATTAAAATAAAATATATATGTATTATTATTAATATTTATTAATTTATTTTTTTATTCTTATTTTTATTATTATTATTATTATTATTATTATTATTATTATTATTATTATTATTATTATTATTATTATTATTATTATTATTATTATTATTATTATTATTATTTAATAACATTTCATTTCTCATTGTTTTCCAATTTATCATGTCTATTAATAATAATAATAATAATAATAAAACAGTTTTTCATCTGGACGTTCAACCGGTTTAATTCTTGATTCAGGAGGTGGTACAACTAGTGCAGTTCCAGTAGTTGATGGTTATGTTCTTAAAAAAGGTAAATATATATAATAATAAATTATTAATATATATACATATATATTTAAATATATATATATTATTTTTTAAACATAAAATAATATAGTAATAATAATAATAAATATATAATATTAAATAAATACCAAAATAAAATAAAATATGATAATGATAATGATAATGATGATAATAATATTAATATTAATATTAATTAATTAATATAAAAGGTATTATAAAGCAAAACTTTGGTGGTGATTTCTTATCAGAACAAGCTGTTGCACTTATTGAATCTATTTATAATATAAAAATTACTCCAAGATATAAAATTAAAAAGAAAAATGCTGTAGATGCCGGTCAACCAGCTGATTTTATTGAAAATGATTGTCCAAATACAACCCCAAGTTTCCATCAATATGCAATAAATGTTTGTATTTTCATATTCATCATCTTTTATATATATATTCTTTTTTTTTTTTTTTTTTTTTTTTTTTTTTTTTAATTAATAAAATAATTAATATATTAATAATATATATATATATATAATAAATAAAAAAATAAAAAAGCAAGTTATGCATGAATTTAAAGAAACAATTTGTCAAGTTTCAGAGAATCCATTTAGAGAAGGGTATAATTACATATTTATCTATATATATATTCAAACTTCAATAAAAAAAAAAAAAAAAAAAAAAAAAAAAAAAAGAATAAAAAAAATACTAATAATAAAAATAAAAATAACAACAAAAATAGAAATAAAAATAGAAAAATAATGACAAATATATTAATAGCAAATATTATTACATAGCAATATTTATTTTTATTATTAAATAATAAATATTAATTTATATTAATTTATATTTATAAATATGAATTAAACATTTATTTTATTTTTTTCTTTCTTTCTTCTTTGTTTGTTATTATTATATCTATTAAAAAAATATAATAATAATAATAATAATAATAATAATAATAATAATTATAAAAAATATAGTATATTAAATTCAAGACCATTAAAATGTTATGAATTTCCAAATGGATATAATAATTCATTCGGTATTGAACGTTTCAAAATTCCAGAAATTATGATACAACCAAGAGAATTTATTATTCAAGTAAATTTAAATTAAAATAGTATTATTAAAATAGTAATTATAAATAAATATTATTATAGTATATTATGTTATAGTATATATATTATATATAAATATAAATATAATTATTTTTATTATCATTATAATTTTTAATGACAATTGTTATTAATTATTATTTATTAATTACCAATCATTTTATATATATATATATATATTATTATTATTATTATTATTATTATTATTAATCTTATAATATTTAAATAATATATTGGTATAATATAAATATATTAATCCATTAAAAAAGACACCTAATACAAAATCAATTGATACCACTAATTTATTAGGTATTCATGAATTAATCTATAGAAGTATTAGTTTATGTGATATGGATATGCGTCCAAATCTTTTCAGTAATATTGTATTAACCGGTGGTAACACTTTATTTAATGGACTTATGGATAGATTAAATAATGAACTTTCTATATTAGCTCCTGGTGTAAGTTTTTTTAAATTAATATAATAAAATGAAAAAAGAAGAAGAAAAAAAAAAAAATATATATATATATTATATAACCAATTTTTTTTTTTTTTTTTTTTTTTTTTTTTTTTTTTTTTTTTATTTATTTATTTACCACAAATTAATTTTTTTTTTTTATATATATACATTTATGATAATATTTCATTAAATAAATCAAAATAAACAAAAATGAAATAAAATAAAATAAAAAAAAATAAAAAAAAAAAAAAAAAAATAATAATAATAATAATAATAATAATAAATTAATTAATTAATAGGTTAAAATAAGAATTCATGCTTCAGGTAATACATCAGAAAGACGATTTGGAGTATGGAATGGTAGTTCGATTCTTTCTTCTTTAGGTACTTTCCATCAACTTTGGATTTCAAAAAAGGAATATGAAGAAATTGGTAAATCTATTGTTGAAAAAAGATGTAACTAGAGAGATTAAATATATATGTATATATATGTATATGTATATATATATTCAGTATAAAGTACATTAGATTTATTGGTTTAAAATAACACAACTAAAAGAACCAAACAAAATCAGAAAAAAAAATCAGAAAAACAATGTATTAATTAAAATCAATAAAATAAATAAAGTGTTTTTTCATTTTCAGTATATATATATATTCAATATAAATAATATTTAATATATATATATATATTTATTATTTTTTTTATTTATATATTTATATATTCATTATCGTAACTATTATTTATATAATTCTATAATTTCATTTTATTAAATTAAATAAAAAAAAAAATAATAATCATAATCATAATAATAATAATAATAATAATTTTTTGTAATTTTTTTTTTTTTTTTTTTTTTTTGATTAAATATTTAATTATATAATAAATTTTTTTAAAATATTATTAATGGTACTCTAAATTACAGTTATTAATAAATTAATATATGTATAAAACATTTAAATTATATATATAAATATAAATATATAATATTTATAAATTTTTATTAAGCAATAAAAGATATTTTAATAATTTTATTAAAATGTGTATAATTTTATTATTTTTATATTCCATATTAAGTTAGTTAGAGGTAGTAATTAATCAATAATTTATTATTTTGTCAAATTAATTTGAAAAATATCATATTAATTATTTAAAACTTTAGAATTGTTGAATTTATATGGGTTAGATTATTTATTTATAAATTATGGAAAATAATATAGGAAAATAATTTTTTAATAAAAAGAATTAAATAATATATCTTCCATTTAAAATAATAGTTATGAAAAAGATAAAATTTGATTTATATGTATTTCAATAATTAGTAAATAATTTTAACAAATAAACAGAAATAGTAAATAAATAAATGTTCTTTTTTATTTTATTATTATTATTAAAGAATTTTATATATATTTAAAGTTTTAATTGCTAATTAAAAAATCCTACCAATATCTTTTAAAACATAGTAAAAAAAAAATAAAAAAAAATAAAAAATAAAATAAAATAAAATAAAATAAAATAAAATTTACTTTTTTTTTAAAAAAAAAAATAATAATACATATATATGAATATATGAATATATGAATATTTAAACTTTTTTGAAACAATACGATCATTGAATTATTTAATTATGTATACTTTATTATCGAACTCCGAAAAAATAATAATAATAATAATATATAATATATAATATTAAATAAAATAAATATTTAAAAAGAAAAAAATATATATATATATAATGAATATATCTACGTATATTCATTATAACGGTAATAAGAATATAATATAAAAAAAATATATTAATTATAATTAATGATAACAATATGTATTAATCTTAATGAATAATTGATAATAAATTTAAAAGTTAATATTCATAAAAAAAAATTATAATAATATATTCATGAAAAGGAAAAAATAAAAAGATAGCTATATTATAAAATATTATAAAACATTATAAATTTAACTTAAATTATTTACTATACTATAGATAAATAATTTAAAATAAAAAAAATTAAATAAAATAATTCATATATAATAATAATAAATTACATATAAAATGTAAAAATATATATGTATAGATGATACGATATATATATATAACATTTCATACTTCATAATTAAATAGGAATATTAAATAAAAATTTTTTTTTTTTTTTTTTTTTTTTTTAATTTTGTTTTAGAAAACTTTTTAATATATTTTATGGATAAAAATTTTTGATATTTTATTTTTATTTTATTTTTTTATTTTTTTTTTTTTTTAATAGGATTATAATAGGAATATTTTGAAAAAAAAAAAATAATAATAATAAAAAATAAAAAAGAAAGTTTATTAATATTAATACAAAAAAAAAAAAAAAAAAAAAAAAAAACATTTTTTTTATTTTTTATTATAATTATTATAATATACCTAATATTGTTAATTAATAAATTAATAAATTATTAAATTATTATTATTATTATTTTTTTTTTATGTATTTATATATATAATTTTTATTTTATTTCTTATACTTCTCTATGCTAAAAGAATTTATCTTATGAAAGAAAAAATATATATATATATATATATATTTCATTAAAAGTTATGTAATTATTAATTTTTTTTTTTTTTTTTTTTAATTATTCATTTTTTAAATTGATATATATTACATAATTATATATGCATATTTTCGAAATTTTTTTTTTTTTTTTTTTTTTTTTTTTTTTTTTCGATATAATAAATCACTTAATATATACAAATAATTAATTAAAAATAAAAATAAAAAGAGTAAAGGAATAACAACAACAGTAATAATAATAACAATAATAATAATAATAATAATAATAATAATAATAATAATAATAATAATAATAATAATAATAACGCAATTATAATAATAATAAACCATGAATGAAGATCAGTATACTATTTCATTCAATTTTAATTATAAGGATAAATATTGTGTGGAGGATACAACAAATTATAAATATTTTCGGAGAGAAAAAAAAGAGGATGAGGAAGATAATTTTTTATTGAAGAGTAATGGATTTTGTTATAAATGGAACGAGGAAAATGATTGTTATGTTGAAAATATTATTACTTTCAGAGATGATCAAGCCTTTTCAATTTCTGAAATAAGTCAAACGTTGGGATGTATTTCTTGTTGTAAAGATTGTTCAAATCATGTCTATATGTATGATCTACAATCCTTAAAATCAAAATCTATCAGTAATGTCATTCAATATATCGACGATTATAAAATAGTAACTTTTAGAAATAGACAAAGTACCATGGATTATCCTATTCTATACCATACAAAAAATAAGGTTCTTCGTTACTGTTCAATACAGAAAGAAAATTCACCCTGTTCAAACGTTTATACCTGTTATCCAGTGATACCTCGAAGTATTATTTCTAATGAAGTCGAAAATGATATACCAAATTTCGCTAATATTATATTTATTTTACTTTTTATTGTTATTGTTATTGCTATCATTGCCTTAATATGGATTGTGATCTATGTCTTTCGAACCTATCGAAGACATAAAAAAATAAATCAAATTGTTGATGTTAACGGTGAGGTTCATGAAAACGTTTATGACAGTCAAGAAGATAAGGAATATCTATCCGATAATTATGATTATTGTTATAAACAATCGGAGGAAGGATATAATGATTCGAATAATAATGATTATAATAATCCCTATAATAATGATGATGATAGTAAAAAGAAAAGGAAGAAGAAAAGTAAAAGAAAAAATAAGAGTAAGAGTCATATGAGTTTAAATAAAATTCAAAATACCAATAATAAGACTGAAGAAGCAGAACAATTGGATTAATACTAAATAATAAGAATAGTTAATAAAAATAATTTATGAACATAAAAAATAAGATTTATTAACTTTAATATTAGTATATATATATATATATATATATATATTTTTTTTTTTTTTTTCACTCACTCTCTTTTTCTTTTCTTTTCTTTTTTTTTTTTTTTCTTTTTAATTTTAATTTTAATTTTAATTTTATTTTTTAATTTTATTTTATGATAATACAAATGCAATAGATACATAGATACATAAATATCTTCAATATATATAATTTTTTATTATTTTTTTATTATCATTTTATAAATAATAATATATAGAAAATAGAATAAAGTTTTATATATATATATATTCATTTACATAGATATATTATATTAGTACAAACAATAGATAAAAATAGTAAAATATTATAAAAAAAAAATAATAAAAACAAGTATTTAAATTTGTATAATTTAAAAAAAAATATCATGTTATATAATATTTTAATACATTATAAATTTTTACTAAAAAATAATAATAAGAAATAAATAAATAAACTATCTCTTTTTGAATAATAATATAAAAAAAAAAAAAAATTTGTAACATATAAATTATACTTTTTTTATATATCAAAATTTTTCATACTTATATAATAATAATTATAATAAAGTATAAAAATAATGTTTAATTTTTATTATTTTTATTTTTATTTTATTTTATTTTCTTTTTATTTTATTTTATTTTCTTTTTTTTTTTATCTATTTTCTATTAATTTAATAATAAGAAAGATAATATTTTTATTTTTATTTTTTATTTTATTTTATATTAATTTAATGAAAAAGAAAGATAATAAAAAGTTAAATATAATATATTATATTAAAATATATTTTTAAAAATTTTTTGTACATCTATAAATTAATTAAAAATTTTAAAGATACCACATAATAATATAATAAAAAATAAAATAAAAATTTATCTTTTAATTTTTTGTTATTAGTATTATAAGTATATAATAATAATAATAAAAATGGAGGTAGATGAAATTGATTCTGATATTGAAGATAATGAATTAAAACAATACATTAATGAAATTTATGGTAATCTTTATTAATAATAATAATAATAATAATAAATGTTAATAAATAAACTAATTATTTTTTAAAAATTATTTTTACAATAATTTTATTATTATTATTATTATTATTATTATTATTATATTTATTTTATATTTTGAATATAATTAGAATCAAGAGTTGGTGATTACACAAAATGTAAAACCTATGATATTGTACCAAATGTATGATTAAATATTAATTAATAAATACAATATTCAATTAAAAAGGAAAATAAAAGAAAAAGATAATATAATAAAATATAATAATAGTAATAATGTTTTGATTGTCAAACGTCAAACAATAATTAAATTTATTTAGTAATATTCACTTTATTTTGATAAATGGATGAATTCACAAATAAAAAAAAAAAAAAAAAAAAAAAAAAGTGAGAGAAAGAAAAATATATCAATATATTAATATAAATAAATATTCTTTTCTTTACTCTTTACACCCTTCAAAAAAAAAAAAAAAAAAATACAAATAGTAATGATAATAGAATAAATTTTTTAATTGACTATTCTTAAAAAAAGTGAAATGTTAATAGATGAATAATTAAATGGAAATTTGATTTCTCTATAATATATTTTTTTAAATAAAATTCAATCAAAAACACATTTCTATAGTTATAACATTTTAAAATGTATTTTCATAAAAAAAAAAAAAAAAAAAAAAAAAAAAAAAAAAAAAAAAATTCATTTTAATATAATAATAAATAATTTTTATTTATAAACTATATGTACATAATTTTCAATAAAAATTCATTACTTAATAGTTCATTAATTTCAAAAAAATGCATTTCATATTTTCATTCTCCTAATTTTTTTTTTTTTTTTTTTATAAATATATGTATATATTAATACTTATAAAAATAAAAAAAAAAAAAGACTGTAGCTATACATCCAAGTGGTATTTCCTCAGTAGCAGGAACAAGACATATGCGTTGGTAAAATTTTAATTTAATAATTCAATTATTATTATTATTATTATTATAATTTAAAATTATTTAAAGTTGATACCTATCTTAAAATCTAAAATGTTATAAACTTTTAATATTTCATTGATATATATTAAATGACTAATGATAAAAAATCTTTTAATACTAATATTAATTTTTTTTTTTTTTTTTATTATTATTATTATTATTATTATTATTATTATTATTATTATTATTATTATTATTATTATTATTATTATTATTATTATTATTATTATTATTATTATTATTATTATTATTATTATTATTATTATTATTATTATTATTATTATTATTATTATTATTATTATTATTATTATTATTATTATTATTATTATTATTATTATTATTATTATTATTATTATTAATTTTATAGGTTATATACAGGAGGAGAAGATGGTGAAATTCGAAAATACGATTTTATTAATTCAATTAATGGACAAAGTTTATTAACTCAAGTTCAGAAGCATTCTTATGTAGAATCTGTCACACAAGTAAACTATCAATAATTTTAAAAATGTTACTCTTAAAATTAAAAAAAAAAAAAAAAAAAAAAAAAAAAGATTTAATTTAAACAATTTCAAATAAACAATAATAAATAATACAAAATATATCATTATTATATATATATATAATATTAATAATATTAATAATTATTTTTTATTTTATTTTTTATTTTTTATTACTTTTTTTTTTTTTTTTTTAATAATAAAGAATGCAGTTTTTGTTTCTTCATGGGAAAATGATGAATTTGGTAGTTTTCTAATATATATATATATATATAGATATTTTATTTATACTTATATTCATATACATATTTGTACATAATAAAAATATTTATATAAATTAATATAAAAAAAAAAAAAAAAAAATAGTAACCGAAGATGATGACTATTTATTAGAACAATATGGTAAAAAGAAAACAGGAAAAGGAAATGATGCTAATAAAAAAGATGATAAAGATAATCCACCAGTAAAATTATCTAAAAAGGAATTAAAATTGGAACAAGAATTTAATAATGAAATACAAAATCAAGCAGAGTATTTATATCGAAAAAAATCACCAGTTTATAGTTTAGATATTCAATCTCAAGCAGTTTTTGGATTATCGGGTTTTAAAGTAATTTTAAAGATTTATTTATTTATTTATTTATTTATTTATTTATTAATTTATTTATTTATTTATTAATTCATTAATTTATTAATTTTTAAAATAAATATTTTAAAAGACTGGTACTATTAATTTATGGACTTTAAGACATGATGAAGGAACTGTAAGTTATTGTTGTTGTCTTTATCTTTATTATATATTATATATATATATTTTATATTTTATATGTTTTAAAAAATTAAATATAAATATATCTAATTTTTAATTTTTAATTTTTTATTTTTACATTAAAAAAAAAAAAAAAAAAAAAAAAAGTGTCATCATTCCTTTAGAGAACATACCAATATTGTATCTTCTATTAAATTAAGTGCAGATGAAAAATCATTTGCAAGTGGATCATGGGATAAAACTGTTAAAGTAAAAAATAGAGATTATTTTTTTAATGTTTATAGTCTTTAATTAATATATATTAATTTTATATTTAATATTTTTTATATTTAATATTTTATATAAATAAAATAAAATAAAAAAAAAAAAAAAAAAAAAAAGCTTTGGGATTTAAATAATGGAGAAGTCATACAAACTTATACGAAGCATAAAACACAACTTTCTTCCTTAGCCTATCAAACCAAAAACTTGGCAGAAAATGATCCTGTTACCGATTCACCAATATTTATGAGACCTACTGAAGATTCTTTACTATTATCTACGAGTGTTGATGGTAAGAGTTACCTCTGGGATAAACGTACTGATACTCCTGCTAGAAATTTAATATTAAAAGATAATAAAACACCACCATGGGCTCTTTCCTCTTGTTGGAGTGCTGATGGAAATATGGTTTATGTTGGTAGAAGAAATTCAACAGGTTTATTTCTTTTTTTTTTTTTTTTTTTTTCATATATATATAGATATAGATATTGATATTGATATTGATATTGATATTGATATTGATATAGATATAGAGAAAGAAAGAAAGAAAGAAAGAGAAAAAAAAAATGATAATATTTTAAATAATACTTATATATATATTTATTTATTT
This sequence comes from Neocallimastix lanati (nom. inval.), assembly GCA_016946835.1. Taxonomy (NCBI): domain Eukaryota; kingdom Fungi; phylum Neocallimastigomycota; class Neocallimastigomycetes; order Neocallimastigales; family Neocallimastigaceae; genus Neocallimastix; species Neocallimastix lanati (nom. inval.). The sequence continues at coordinate 611,010 of JACVTC010000039.1, read as the reverse complement.
ATTTATTTATTTATTTATTTATTTATTTATTTATTTTTATTTTTTTCCTTTTTCTTTTTATTCTAGTGGATGAATGGGATATTAAAGAAGGTAAACTAATTAGACAACTATCCTTACCAAAAGGTTCAGGATCTGTATATAGCGTTAAATGTTTACCAAATGGTAAACAAATTATATGGTAAATAATAAATAAAATAATAATAATAATATATATACATATATATATATGTAAAAAATTAATATGAATTTTATTATCATTATTATTTTATTATTATTATTATTATTATTATTATTATTATTTTTATTATTATTATTATTATTATTATTACATATAAATATTTATATAATATAATAAAAAAAAAAAAAAAAAAAAGTGCTTCAAATGATAATATTCGTATGTGGAATCTTATGGAAAATGAAACGGTATTAGATGTTGAACATATTCTTTCCAATAAAATTGGTGTACCAAAAGTACCATTTATTATTATTCCTGGACATCATGGAGGAATGATATCTGAAATATGTAAGTATTATATATATATATATATTTTAATGATAAGATAAAATTAATAAATTAAGCTAAACAATAATAATAATATTTATTTTTTTTAATCTTTTTTTTTTTTTTTTATTTTTTTAAATTTTTTTTTTTTTAAATTTTTTTTTTTATCTTAGATATTGATCCTTCCTGTCGATTCATGATTACTTCCTCCGGTAATCGTGGTTGGGAAGAAAAAACAACGAATATCTGCTTATTCTATACAATTAATCCAATAAAAAATTAAATCAAAATCAAAAATAAATTAATCATCATTTATCCTACTACAATTGTTATTTATTTTTTTTTTTTTTTTTTTTATCAAAAATTTTTGAAATTCATCAATTCTAAAATACTTTTTTGAATTATCTTATTTATATAAATATTTATATTTTAATAATAAAATAAAAATTAAAAATTAATTATTATTTAATATTAAAAATAATTGTAATAAATAAAAATATTTTCATATATAGAAAGATTCATAAATGTTACTTCGCACATTATCAATTGTATGAATTTAAATTCATATTTATTATTAGTTATTAAAAATACCAAATAATCTTTAAATATAATATTTGTATAATTAAATTTATAATTAAAAATATATAAATAACACAAAACACATAACACTTCAATACAAATAAAAAAACAAAAGGTTCTCTTTGTTTTTAAATATAAATTTTATTTTTCAAAAATTTGTATTTATTGTTTAGTTTTGATTTAATTATTTTTTTTTTTAATTTTTTCTCATTTTTAAGAGTTTTTGGAAAAGACACACATATATATTTATTATATATTTAATATTTTGTTTTAATTTTCTCTTTGATAATAATTGTAGATTATTTTTTCATTTATCTATAATTTTTAATTTTAAAATTTTAAACAAACTAAATTTAAAAAAAACTTCCATTTAGAAAAGATTTTCTATATTTATTTCATTTAAAATGGGCAAACAAATTATTTTGTTAGAGTTCAAGAATTAAATGATTTTTAAGGCATTTACTTCTTCTTACCAGCGGCACCAGAGGCAGCCTTGTCGACCTTTTCAACAGACTTGATAACACCAACAGCAACAGTTTGTCTCATATCACGAACGGCGAAACGACCAAGTGGTGGGTATTCGACGAAAGTTTCGACACAAAGTGGCTTGGATGGAATTAACTTAACCATAGCGGCATCACCAGATTTGATGAACTTTGGATTTTCTTCAAGAGTCTTACCAGAACGACGATCCATCTTCTTTTGGATTTCGGCGAAACGGCAGGCAATGTGAGCGGTGTGACAGTCAAGAACTGGAGAGTAACCGTTGGCAATTTGACCTGGGTGGTTGATGACAATAACTTGAGCAGTGAAGGAAGCAGCTTCCTTGGCTGGGTCTCTCTTAGAGTCAGAGCAAACATTACCACGACGAATTTCCTTAACAGAAACGTTCTTAACGTTGAAACCGACGTTATCACCTGGAACACCTTCAGCTAAAGCTTCGTGGTGCATTTCAACAGACTTAACTTCAGTAGTAACACCAGTTGGAGCGAAAGTAACAACCATACCTGGCTTGATGACACCAGTTTCGACACGACCGACTGGGACAGTACCAATACCACCGATCTTGTAGACATCTTGAAGTGGAAGACGAAGTGGCTTATCAATTGGACGACTTGGTGGTTCAATAGAATCAATAGCTTCTAAAAGAGTCTTACCAGTGTAGGAACCAGACTTGGTTTCCTTAGTCCAACCCTTGTACCATGGCATGTTAGTGGTGGCTTCAATCATGTTATCACCGTGCCATCCGGAAATTGGAACGAATGGAACAGTCTTTGGGTTGTAACCAGTCTTCTTAATGAAGTTGGAAACTTCCTTAACAATTTCCTTGAAACGAGCTTCGGACCACTTAGCGGTATCCATCTTGTTAACAGCAACAATAAGTTGCTTGACACCAAGAGTGTAGGCAAGAAGAGCGTGTTCACGAGTTTGACCATCCTTAGAAATACCAGCTTCGAATTCACCAGTACCGGCAGCAATAATAAGAATAGCACAATCGGCTTGAGAAGTACCAGTAATCATGTTCTTGATGAAGTCACGGTGACCTGGGGCATCAATAACGGTAACATAGTACTTTGGGGTTTCGAACTTCCAGAGAGCAATATCAATAGTAATACCTCTTTCACGTTCGGCCTTAAGTTTATCAAGAACCCAAGCGTACTTGAAGGAACCCTTACCAAGATCAGCAGATTCCTTTTCGAACTTTTCAATGGTACGCTTATCGATACCACCGCACTTGTAAATTAAGTGACCGGTAGTGGTAGACTTACCAGAATCGACGTGACCAATAACGACAACGTTAACGTGAGTCTTTTCCTTACCCATTTTATTATTTTTTTATTTTAATTTATTAAAAATTTTAAACTAAATTAAGAGTGTAGGGAATAAACGTTTAGGCGAATTTTTTTCCTTTTTATATGAAATTTTCGAAACATTATTTTTTTAATAGCGCCAATATTAGATTTCTAATTTTTATAGTATGATTGGATAAAAAATTTTTTTCATTCCAATCATATCATAGAAAATAATATTGATGGAAAAAACCTATTTAATATATACCTAAATTTAAATTTTTTTTAATAAGCCAATAAATTCAATAGTACAATTTATAAAAAAAAAAAAAAAAAAAAAAAAAAAAAAAAAAAAAAAAGATGGAGAATAAACTTAAAATTAATAACTCAATATATTAATTTCAATTGATTTTTAATTGTATCACATATGAATATATATTATTAAGCTATTGTCAAAATATTGTCAACTTTATTATTATTATATAAAATATATTAAAACCTTTATTTATATATTAAATTTTGCAATTCTTATTTCTATTCAAATTTATAATTCTTATTGTTTAACATTAATAATTAATATATATTTTAAGCCTTATTTAAATAAACTTAATAATATATGTTAAATATATTATTATCATATTTGTATTTTTCCTAATAATTAAAAATGTTAAAGTTTTTATAATTTATGTAATTTTTATATATATCATCTATTTATAATCTATTTATAATCTATTTATAATCTATTTATAATCGATATATAATTATTTGAATTTAATTACATATTATTCTGTAAAAAAAAAAATAAAATAAAATAAAATAATAATAATAAAAATGAAATTATGAGTCGATGAAATTAATTCATTTCATTATATTCTAATATATATAACTAATAAAATTTAATAAATTTATATATTTTTTAAAAAAAAAAAAAAAAAAAAAGAGTCAATTCCATAGGATTAAAATATAAAAAAAAAATATATATATATTAAAAGAACCAATAATTAATAATAACTAAATAAAATGGAAATAAAATTCAAATGAATCTTACTTATTATATAATATAATAAACCCTTGTAATAATTATTAATTATAAAATTATAAAAAAAAAAAAAAAAAAGAAAAAAAAGTTATTTTTAAAATAACAAAAAGAATAAAAAAAAAAAAAACAGTTTAATAATACAACCACAATAATTTTGTTTTATTGAGAGTACAAAATGAGAAAAAAATAAAAATAGAAAAAGAAAAAAGGTAAAATATTAAATAAATTTAAGAGGTTAAAAATAACTACTTGAATTATCTAAAAAAAAAAATAAAATAAAGTAAAATAAAAATAAAAAATTAAAATAATAAGTTTTTATAAATGTTGTTTGAATTTAATTATATTTTAAAGTATTATTTTTTTTTTTAATAGAATAAAATTATAAAATGTAAATAATTTCTTATATATTTTGAAAACTAGTAAGTTTACTTTTTTTTTATAAAAATAAAACTTGTAAATATCCAATTTTAATTATTTTTAAATAAAGTTCTTAGAATACATTTAATCCAATTTTTATTATTTTAAAATAAATTTTTTATAATATATAATTAATTTTGATTATTAAATAAAAAAAAAAGTCTTTAAAATGTGAGCGAAGTGAATCAATATTTAGATAATAATAAAACATTTATCAAAATATATTTAAAATGGCAAAAAAAGGAGATTATATATTAAAAAAATATATATGTATATAAATTTCTTTTCTTTTCTTTTAATCTTTATGTGTTAAAAAAATAAAAAAAAAAATATATAATACAATTGAATTATTATAGAATGTCATTAAAAAAAAAGTAGGATTGTATAATTTCTTTTTTTTTTTTTTTTTAATGGAATTTTTTAATGGTATTTGCTATTTTTTATTATATTTATTGTATAAAAGTCATTTGTAAAAATTAGTTTTGAAATATTATAATTTATTCATAAGAATAACTCAATTAATAAAAATATTGTGATAATTATAAAATTTTAAAAATATGAAAGATAAATATAATACTATTATTTATTATATTTTTTTTTTTTTTTTAATTAACTAAAAGTACTCTTTATATATATATATGATTATAATAATACTTTTTTTTTTTTTTTTTTGAATTTAAAAAAAAAGTTTGATATATTTAATGGACTGTAACTATATAATTTAATTTGAATTTTTTATAAAAAATAAAAATAAGATTTATTATTTCATTATTCTATTATGTGATTATGTGATAATAATTTTATTTAAAATATATATAATAAATTTTAATAAATGACAAAAATTTATTTTTAAATAAAAAAAATAGATTATACGATAAACTAATAATAAATAATTAAATAATAAATAATTGAATAATAAATAATAAATAATTAAATAATAAAATAAGTGTTCATAAAAAAAATAAAAAAATTAAAAGTATTATATAATAAAATTATAAAGATATTTAAAATATATTATTATTTTTTTTTTTTTTTTTTTTTAATAAAGAATTTTTTTTTGATCAAAAATGACATATCTTATAATACATTACATTACAATGAAAAATAAATAAAGTAATAAAATAAATAAAAAGTATCTTTATGATATGACTATATAAATCTTTTTTTGTAATTAATTAGTAATGATAAATTTATAATAGTATTATTTAGATACTTTAATTAAATAACATTATGCTGAAAACACGTTTTTTTTTTTTTTTTTTTTTTTTTTTTTTAAAAAAAATTACTTTTTCATAATAAATATAAATGTAAATATATTATAAAAGTTTTTATTACGTGGATAATTTTAATCTTTTCTTTTTAAATTGAATAATGAATAAATATATGGAATATTTATTTTTAAAGCGAATTAATTATAAAAATATTTTATTTATCTTAAAAAAAAAATGTAAAGTTTTATATAATATATAAAACAATATAAACTTTGTTTCTAAAAAAATTCCATTAAAATTGTAATTTTTACTAAATAAAAATTAAATTTTCATTCTTTCAAATATATATATATATATTTTTAACATAATAAAATAAATTTATTAATAATGAATAGAAAAATAAAAAACAAAATAAAAAGATTAAGAGAACAAAAAAATATTTTTTTAATATTACTTTATAGTAATATTATAAGATTTAATTATAATTTCAAACATATGGATTAGAATACTAAAACTCTAGCCTATATTATATAATTTAATGGAATAAAAAAATAATATAAAATGATTAAATTATAATAATTAAAGTTTTAATGGAAAAAAAAATTATTTTTTTTTAATATTATCATAAAATAAACTTTAAATATAATTAGATTTGATTTAATTAAATGTAATAATCGAAAAAAAAATTTTTTTGAAATTTAAAAATTTACTACTATATAACAATTTAATTATAAATATTTTATATATTATTTTTATAATAATCTAAATATACAAAATTCTTAGATTTATTAATTTTGAAGAAAAAATTTTATGATATAATAAATTATAAATATATATTTAAATATTAATTTAAAATGAAAAAATCAGTTTCTTCATCGAAACCGGCAGTATCTAAATCAAGTCAAAAGAAAAGAACTCCAAGTGATGGTGAAGGAAATATTGGAAGTCAAGTGACTTCTAATGTTCATCCGGAAGTAGAAACTTCCGAAATCCCTTTTAGTTCATGGCCTATTTGGAATGAACAAGAGGTCGCTTCTGAAAAATGGATAACAAAACATGCCTTCGAAGATCCTGATGGTATGATAACTTTACCCCGGAAATTACGTTCAAAAGTTGATTCATGGAAGAGACCAATTGAATTAATAACAGATAATCAATCTCCAGTGATTGTTGCTTCCGGGAATCTTATAGATGATTATTTTGATTTACCATTAAATTCGGTTCCATCAACACCGAGATCAAGTAATGTGTCATTACATGGTATGAAAAATAATTATATTATAATTTTATATAAATATATAAATATATAGTATTAATTTGAATTTACATATATATATATTTATATATATATATAAATATTATTATTATTATTATTATTAATTTTTTTTTTTTTTATATTTTATTTTCCTTTTCTTTTATAATGTTATTGCTTTGACAACTTATATATATATATATAAATAAATTATTAAATAAATTAAATAAATTAATAATAATAATTTTTAATAATAAATCTAATTATAATATTAATAATTTAAAAATAATGAATAAAATAATAATAATAAAAAAAAAATTAATGATAATAAAATGTTATTTTAATCACAAATATTATATACTAATGTATTACATATATGATAATTAATATTTTTTTTTCTGCTATTTATACAAACAACTATCAAAGACAGTACTCCAGATAAAGATAAAAAAAAAGATATCGATAATGAAAAGAAAAAAGATGACAATAAATTATTAGCACAGGATTTAAAAGATGATAAATCATGCATTAATGATCTACCAATTACAGATTCATCTGAGAATGATTTTGAGGATGAAAATTCCAATAAGAAATATTCTGATGCTAGTAAATTATTTCAAGAAAATTCACATTTATTAGGATCGGAATTAATGTGTAATATCATATCTGCTTTTCATTATATGTATAGTCAATGGAAAAAACAAAAAAATCCACAAAATCCAGATGATTTTTCATTATGGGATCATATTTATCCAAAAGGAAAGGATGGTGTACCAGTATATAATTCTTCTGGAAAATATGTTGTAAAGCTTTATTGGTTAGGTAACTGGAGAAAAATTACCGTGGATGATTCTATTCCTGTTGATTCAAAAGGTAGACCTTTACTTATTCGTAGTGCTTTACAACATGAATTATGGCCTTTAATTTTATCGAAAGCAATTTTAAAAATTGCGGAATTAAGGTATAATGAAAAAAACAAAAAAAAATAAAAATATAAAAAAATTTTTTTTTTTTTAATTTATAAAAAATAATTAAAATAATTTATTTTGTGATAAGTTATTAATTTAATTTAATTTAATTAATTAATTACTTAATAATAATATTATATATATGATTAATGTTTAAATCATATAATATTTATAATTTTTATAAATAGTTATAGAGAAAGTGATGAATATCTGGATTTTGGTGACTTTGATGTAATTCATACTCTTTCATCATGGATTGTTGAAAGATATAGTTTTCGTAAAAATTCATATGACGTTATATGGAATGATATTAATTTCATTACTGCGTCTAATTTAACCATTAATTGTCAATCTATGAATGCATTAGACTCGGTTAATCAAAATGCTAATAATAATTTTAATAACAGCAATAATAACAATAGCAACAATGGTAATAGTATTAATAATAATTACAACAATAATATTAGTAATAATCAAATCAATAACTCAATAAATAATAATGGAAATCAAAATCAAAGTCAATTTGGTAAATCGTTGAATGTTGATAAGGATAAGATGATACATTCTTCTTCTAAAGATACGATACAGAGTCCCTCAACAAATATAAATTATGCAATATTTGCTTGGAAAGAACCTGGTCCATTTCAATGTCAAATTTCAAATATAGTTAATGGAGTGAAAAGGTAATACGCTTAATACTTATTAATAGTTTATTATCATTATTTTCTATAATATTTAATTTTTTTTTTTTTTTTTTTTTTATATATATATAAATAATATAATTTCTGAATTATTTTTTTATTTATTATTATATATGTTTATATTATTTTTATTTACTACATATGTTATATATTTATATTTGATTATTTAATTAATAATTAATAAATACTAATGTATTAATAATTTAATTTCTATTAATAAAGTACAATAAAGCAGTCAAATCTTTATAATTTATCATTTCCATATAGAGTAGTTGAAATTAAAGAAAATTTTGATAATCCTGAATTTGAGCGACAAATTCGTTTGAGAGGATATTTTTCTTCAGGGTAATTTATAGAAATCTTTTAAGTTAAAATATATAATATGGTTACTACTATATAATTATGAAAATATAGATAAATATAATAATTATAATATTATTTTATTATATGATATCATGTTAGATATCAGAGTTATAATCAAAAAGTATTACCTAAAAAAAATAATTCAACAGCTAAAAGTAATAAAGTTATAGTAGAGGAACAACCAGTAGAACATCTACCTAATCAAAATGAAACTTTTGATGTATGGATTTCATTTGAGGAATTCTGTTTAACTTTTAAGTAATTATAAATATATTATTATTATTATTATTATTATTATTATTATTATTATTTATAATATAACAATTAATTTTGTTATTATTATTATTATTATTATTATTATAATATAACAATTAATTTTGTTATTATTATTATTATTATTATTATTATTATTATTATTATTATTATTATTATTTATAATATAACAATTAATTTTGTTATTATTATTATTATTATTGATTTTTTTCCATTAGATATATATTATATTATTATTCACCATCTGTATTTAAAATTCAAAACTCTTTCCAATATTATCCAGATTCTGTAATAAATAAATTACCAGTTAAAGATCAATCAGCATCATTAGAATCATTAAGAATACCTCAAGTTTTATGTGAAATATAATATAACATATTATTAATAATATTTAATAAAATATTGATTTAAGATATAAATATTATTAGTATTTTTTTTTTTATAAAAAAAAAAAAATATTAATTTAAAATATGAATATTAATAATTATATAAATTAAATTTTAATATAAATTGTTTTAATATATGATATAATAGATGTACCTAATGATACGGAAAATCCTATAAATGTATATATGACAGTTTCAACTTTTAGTAAAGTAAAACCTGGTATATCGAAGGACGGTTCTGTTATTGTTCAAAAATATGATTGGACTTCATTAAAATCACCAAAACCAATAATAAGATTGTCAACGAACGCAAGTTTAACTTGTCAATATTTAATTAAACCAGGGTAAATTATATATAAAAAAAAAAAAAATTCTTGTTAATTATGTACTATGAATATTATATATATATATATTTTTTTATTTTTATTTTTATTTTTATTTTTATTTTTATTTTTATTTTTATTTTTATTTTTATTTTTATTTTTATTTTTATTTTTATTTTTATTTTTATTTTTATTTTTATTTTTATTTTTATTTTTATTTTAATTTTTTTTTTTTTTTTCGGCTTGGAATAGTATGATACTTATAATATTATTATATATATAAACATTACATTTTAAAAAGTGATGCATTTTCATTTATTGTTGACTCACCATGTGGATTTATTTCAGTACAGTTTTGGACCTTTACGCAACAATTTTTACTTGAAGATGAAGGAAAATATTTATCAGATGTTTTAAAAGTGAATGTAATAGATGTTGATGATTCATTCAATTTTCAGCAACCAAATTCTTGGAATATTTTATTTAAGTAAGTATATTATTATTTTCTAAATTAATTATTAAAAAGAATAAAATATAAATATTAAAATATTAATAATTAATATATTTATATATATATTATACTTATTATTATTATTATTATTATTATTATTATTATTGCTATTATTATCATTATCATTATCATTATTATAATTATGTATTAAAATAAAATAAGACAAGCATTTACTATACCAAAACCTGTATTATTATATCCTACTATTTATGTTCCAGAATCAATACAATATAATACATCCCTACATGTTATTGATAATGATACAAATAAAGAAATAGATCATTCCTTTTTTAGAGTGAAACCAAAAAAATATCTACCAAATACGGTAAATACTAATAATATTAATTAATCATAGTTATATTTATTTGTAAATAAAATAAATAAGAAAAAAAAATTTTTTTAATTAATTAACTTAGAATGAATATTTATATGTATATATATAATTATTACTATTATTTTAAAATGTAGAATGGATATACAGTAGTTGCTGAATGCAAATCACCTAATACTAAAATAAATGGAAGATGGAAAATGAGATTAATAAGTTATCCTGTATCTATACCTGAACCTTTAACAATATCTAAATATAATGTTCAAGATTTTAATGAAATTTATACACCAAATAAACATAATGTACTATTTCGGTGAGTTTATATAAATAAATATTTATTAATTTACATTTTATTGATTTTACTAATAATAACTGATGATTATTTTTTAAAAATAATAATAAAAAAAATTATTAATTTATGTTTTATATTTATTTAAATAGATATTTGGTTAAAGTTAAAGATTGTACAAAAAACCAATTATCTTTAAAATTAACATTTTCGAATAAAAATTCATATGTTACATTAAATGTTTATGACAGAAACGAATTATTAGTTTCTTCTAAAGGTAAAGGTACAGCATCTATTATGTCAGTATATTTAGAGAGAGAACATATTGAAAAAATTCAAGATAAATCAGCAAAAGAACTTACAAAACTAAAAGAAAAGGAAAAAGAAAGAGAAAAAGAAAAAGAGAAAGAAAAAGAGAAAGAAACAAAGAAAGACAAAGACAAAGAAAAAGAAAAAGATAAGGATAAAGATAAAGATTTAAAAAAGGTGGTTACAGAGGATCAAAAAGAAGGAAATATTGAAGTGGTAATTTAATTAATCTTAATAAAATTAATGAATGTTTATTCTATTAATATGAATTATTGACATAATTTGCTATTTATAATATAATATTTAAAAAAAAAAAAAAAAAAAGAAAAAAAAAAAGTTTATTTAAAAAAATAAATATATATATACTTTTATCTTTCTGTATTTTTAACATAATTTATAAAAATAAATATATATATACTTATATCTTTCTGTATTTTTAACATAATTTATTTTAATATACTATTTATTTATTATTAAATTATAATTAATATAATAATAATAATAATATATATATATATACTTTTATTTATTTGTTTATTTATTTTTAATAAATAATAAATAAAATATTAATACTTTACTATTTAATCTTACTATTATAATGATATTCATAGGAGAAAGAATTAGCTCATAGATATATTATTGAAGGAATTGTTGAAATATTAAATTTACAATCAACTTCTTCAAATCCTTTAAATACTACAATAACAGAAGAGAATAGAGTAAATTCAGATAAAGATCTTAAAAATTTAAAAAATACTTCGGGAAGGAGAAAAAGAAATAATTCAAATGTAGCAGCTATTACTGCAATGGTTGCTCTCCAAAAAAAAGTTGAAAGTAAGGATAAAGATCCAGCAAAAGATATTTCGGTGAAACAAGACAAATCTAATAGTAATATTGTTCCTAGTGTTTCTGGTAATAGTAATGCTGAATTAAGCTATAAACTTAGACTTATTTCATCAGGTGGTGCTTCTTTAATTGTAACAAAAGATATGGAAAAAGAAGAAAAGTATAAAATTATTAAGGATTCATGGGAAGCTGCAGAGGTAGGAAGAGCTTTAAAAGCGAAGGAATCCAGAATAAATTATTTAAAACAATTAGAAAATGGAACAGTTAAAACAGTTCCTTTATTTACAAAGAATTTTATAACATTACATGGACCATCATTAGTTATGAATCGGTATATTGATAATTATCTTAATCGTTCGACTACCACTGCAACTACTTCTAATACTAGTGAAAGCGATAATGTTATACATTCTGCTTCTAATGAATGTAAAACTTATATGGCAAACTCATTCAAAACCTCGTTTAATAACAGTCAAGAGAATGAGAATTCTGAAAATTTATTTGAAAAAAGTATTAATGAACTATTAGATCAAACAAATACACAAATGGATCATCCTGAATCTAAACATCTTTTAAAAAAGTATTTTTCAGAATCAAATCTTTATGATATTCATAATTACTCAAAGAATTTCAATAAAATGAATTCTCAACAAAATATTATAAAAGGATCGAAAGATATCATTGAAAAGATTATGTTCTCTAAACCAGTTAGATCGTATGAACAACTTCTGAATGATAACAATATTATGATGACAGAGGAGGAAATTTCGCTTTTGCGAACCAAAAGTACTACTCTTTCTTATAATGATTATTTAACCAAACATATTTATAAAATAGACAAAATACCTAAACCTCCACTTTTATATAAACCATGGTCTATTGTTTATGAATTAGATCAACCCCCAAGACTTAAGGATGAGGAACTTATCAATCATCGTATTAAAAGACTGGAAGAAATTAATCAAAAGTTCAATGATTTTCAATCATTAGTAGCTAATCAACGAGAAGAAAATAGAAGAATGAGAAATCAAGAAAAACAAATACAAATTGATAGAATAATTGATAAAAGATCCGTAACAGAACAATTATATAAAATTGATTTAGAGAGGAGGAAAATCTATAAAAATAATTTATTGGAAGAATTAAAACAATTAAAGATTCAAATTGAACAAGAAAAGGAATTACAAGATAATATAAAATCAATTCAAAATTCTCAATCATTTATAGCAGATACTGATTTTTAGATTAAAGAATAAATATAAATGTTAAAATTTTTAGAAAATTATTGTATAACACAGAGATATAATATATATATATATATATACATACATATTTTGTAAATATTTTATAATAGAATTTTTAAAATGAAAATTCTTAAAGCATTATCTTATCTTATTGTAAATATTTTATTAAATAAAAACACAATTTTGTATTTTACTCAATAAATTTCATTCTTTTCTTTTTTCATTCTTTTTTTCTTTTTCTTTTTTTTTCTTTTTTTTTTTTTATCTTCATATATATACTTTAATATTTATATTTCAGTTTCAATTTTCATATTTTTAATTAATTAAACAATCATATAAGCAAGTAAAATAATAATATTAATAATAATAATAAAAATATATAAAATTAATTAAATTTCTCTTTAATTAATTTTTAATTGTATTTCGTTATAAATATTTATTTAAATATGTTTGGGTGATGATAAAATATTGATTTATATTAATTTATATAATTTTTTATTGATTTAAAATTTCTTTTTTTTTTTTTTTTTTTTTTTATTTAAATTTATTAAATTATAGTATTATTTTAAATAATAAATGGTATAGTTGATTAAATATTTTAATAAAAAAAAAATTTTTTTTTTATTATTTAATTCAGCTGGATAGTAACTTTCATTACTTTTTTTTTTTTTTTTTTTTTTTTTTTTTTTTTTTTTATCTAAAATTTTCATATATATATATATTTTAATTTTTTTATCCTCCCCTTTTTCTTCTTCTTTTTTCTTGGAATTCCTGAATTTTCATTTGCTGTTCCAGTTTAGCTTGAGATGCTGCTTGTAATCTCTCATTAACATTTTTATTTACTTCAAAATACTTCAAAACACACTTATCAATACATAAACTTTCTTTTGTTGTAGCATCTCCAGTTTTATAAGTTTTATCATGACATTTTTGATAACAACGATTTGTAATTCTAAAATTCAGCAATAATATATTATTTAAAAAAAAAAAAAAATTATTTCATTAAAATCTTGTTATTATCACTTTTTTTCTATGAACTTTATAAAAAAAAAAAAAAAAAAAATTAAACTATAAAACAATAATAATAACAACAACAACAACAAAAAAAAAAAAAAAAAAAAAAAAAAAAGAAAATTATAAATATCTTTCTTACTTTTGCATTAATTCAGTTACAAGCTCAAATTCTAGTATTTTGATAATTGTTAAATTATTTATCATTATGTCAATTAAAATATATTAAAAAAATTCAGGGAATTATGTTTAATAATACTAATATTATTTAAAATGTTTTAAATTAATTGAAATACTTATTAAATAAAGTAATTAACCTTGCTCTGCCATACGCATCTGCGCTTGATTATCCATATTATTCATTTTTTAAAATTTATTATATTTAATCTTACAAAATTTGAATTTTTTATTTAATTAATTATAAAATTAACTATAAAATTATTAAATTTATTAAATTTAATAATTATATTAAACAATTGGAAATTAGGTTTAAATATTATATAATTTTTATTATTAGATTTTTCATTTATTGTAATATTAAAATATTAAAATATTAAAATATTAAAATATTATTATTATTATTACTTTTTTTAAATATAAAAGATATTTAATTTCGAATATTTTATAGTAATAAAGATTAATATATGAAATTATTACAATTGATTGGACCTACAAATATTAAAAATAAAATAAAATATAATAAAATAACATACAGAGTTTAAATATAAAATACAGATTAAATAGAATTTAATATAATAAAATAAAATAAATAATGAAAGTAGTATAAAAGAGTAAAGCATTAATAAAAATAAAATAAAATAAAATAAAGCATTAATAAAAATAAAATAAAATAAAATAAAATAAAATAAAATAAAATAAATAAATAAAATAAAATAAAATAAAATAAAATAAAATAAAATAAATAAAATAAAATAAAATAAAATAAAATAAAATAAAATAAAATAAAATAAAATAAAATAAAATAAAATAAAATAAAATAAAATAAAATAAAATAAAATAAAATAAAATAAAATAAAATAAAATAAAATAAAATAAAATAAAATAAAATAAAATAAAATAAAATAAAATAAAATAAAATAAAATAAAATAAAATAAAATAAAATAAAATAAAATAAAATAAAATAAAATAAAATAAAATAAAATAAAATAAAATAAAATAAAATAAAATAAAATAAAATAAAATAAAATAAAATAAAATAAAATAAAATAAAATAAAATAAAATAAAATAAAATAAAATAAAATAAAATAAAATAAAATAAAATAAAATAAAATAAAATAAAATAAAATAAAATAAAATAAAATAAAATAAAATAAAATAAAATAAAATAAAATAAAATAAAATAAAATAAAATAAAATAAAATAAAATAAAATAAAATAAAATAAAATAAAATAAAATAAAATAAAATAAAATAAAATAAAATAAAATAAAATAAAATAAAATAAAATAAAATAAAATAAAATAAAATAAAATAAAATAAAATAAAATAAAATAAAATAAAATAAAATAAAATAAAATAAAATAAAATAAAATAAAATAAAATAAAATAAAATAAATAAAATAAAATAAAATAAAATAAAATAAAATAAAATAAAATAAAATAAAATAAAATAAAATAAAATAAAATAAAATAAAATAAAATAAAATAAAATAAAATAAAATAAAATAAAATAAAATAAAATAAAATAAAATAAAATAAAATAAAATAAAATAAAATAAAATAAAATAAAATAAAATAAAATAAAATAAAATAAAATAAAATAAAATAAAATAAAATAAATAAATAAAATAAAATAAAATAAAATAAAATAAATAGTAGAATATGAATATGAAGTACAGATTGAATAAAATAAAATAAAATAAAATAAAATAAAATAAAATAAAATAAAATAAAATAAAATAAAATAAAATAAAATAAATAGTAGAATATGAATATGAAGTACAGATTGAATAAAATAAAATAAAATAAAATAAAATAAAATAAAATAAATAGTAGAATATTAAATATAAAGTACAGATTGAATAAAATAAAATAAAATAAAATAAAATAAAATAAAATAAAATAAAATAAATAGTAGAATATGAATATGAAGTACAGATTGAATAAAATAAAATAAAATAAAATAAAATAAAATAAAATAAAATAAAATAAAATAAAATAAAATAAAATAAAATAAAATAAAATAAAATCGTGAAGTAGTATAAAAGAGTAAAGTATAAAATAAAATAAATTAAATAGTAAAATATTATAAAAAAGAGTAAAAATATTAATCAAAATAAAATAAAATAAAATAACAAGTATTGGATAAATGTACTTTTCACATTATATATGTGCCATATTACAATTAAATAATAAATGATATTTTTACATTTATAACATTTTTATGTAAAATTTATATATGTTTTATAGCAATAATAATAATATCCATATAATAAAGTTTTTTCTAATATATGGTCATTTTTAAACTTAATTTGTTTAATGTTTTAATTTAATTCATTTTTTAACAAGAAGAGGAACAAATTATTTTATTTTATTTTTTATTTTATTTTTTTTTATTTTTATTTTTATTTAATTTTCATTTTTCAATTTTGCTTTATTTTTATTTTATTATTAATATTATTAGTATTTTTTTTTTTTTTTTTTTTTTTTTTTTTTGAATATATTACTAAACTTTTATCTTTTACAATGAATTTTATTTAATAATAATAATAATAATAATAATAATAATAATAATAATAATAATAATAATAATAATAATAATAATAATAATAATAATATAATAATAATAATAATAATTATATATAGATTTTATTTTTAATAATAATAATAATAATAATTATATATAGATTTTATTTTTAATAATAATAATAATAATAATAATAATTATATATAGATTTTATTTTTAATAATAATAATAATAATAATTATATATAGATTTTATTTTTAATAATAATAATAATAATAATAATAATAATAATAATAATAATAATAATAATAATAATAATAATAATAATAATAATAATAATAATAATAATAATAATAATAATAATAATAATAATAATAATAATAATAATAATAATAATAATAATAATAATAATAATAATAGTAGTAGTAGTAGTGGAATGATGCAATCTGATATTTCATTTTCCTAACTATAAACATTTTTTTTAATAACTATAACAGAGTATACATTTATTTGATTGTTTTTTATTATAATTCAATATTTATAATATGATTATTAATTATTTTATTTTTTTAATAACTATAACAGAGTATACATTTATTTGAATGTTTTTTATTATAATTCAACATTTATAATATGATTATTAATTATTTTATTTATGTTTTAATTAAAAATTATACTTTAATTATATTTAGAAATACTTATATAATATTTTTAATAAATAAATAAACAAAAATAATAGTATTAAAAGAATAATATTAAAAAGATATTACAAACAAACAAATAAATAAATAAATAAATATATATATAAATATATATATAAATAGATAAATAAATAAATAAATAAATAAATAAATAAATAAATAAATATTTTTATACAATTTAGTTTATAAATTTTTAAAGAGTTTAAAACTTTAATTTTTATAAATAATATTATTTAAAATTTTATATGAATTATTTTATTCATTATATTTTTGGAAATATATTGAAAATAAAATTATATTATAATATTATTAGTTTGGTTCTAATTTAATTTTTTTTTATTTTACTTTTTTTTTTTTTTTTTTAATTTTTTTATTTTTAAATTTACTTATTTATTATTGAAAAATATAGAATTTTAACAAAATAATAAATAAATTTTAGTAGTCATTGAAAACAGTCATTTATCGGTAATAAATTTTTTTTTATAAAATAATTAAAAATAATGTTAAAGAATTTATTACAAGTTTCATTTTGAACCATCCAAATAATTTATTTAATATTTTAAAATTAAATATATTTTACTTGAAGAAGTAAAAAACAAAAAAACAAAAAAACAAAAAAAAAATAAATAGTATTTTTTCATTTGAAAACTATTATTATCTAATAATATTTCGTATATAAATTAATTATTATTTTTACTGTTAATATTATTATATTAATAAGTATATATATATATAACAAGTAATGAATAAAATTTTAAAGATTCTATTACCCTTATTATGTCTACAGTGGGGTTTTGTAAATGGTGAAAATGTAGAACATAATGTATACTCCAATGAACATTTTAAACAACAATTAGATGGCAGTTTTAAAAAATATTTCAATGATAATATTTATAAAATTAGAGAATATTCAAGGGAAAGAAGATTTTTTCATAAACGATTTGTAACACGACAAGAGGAAGAAAATACAGGTGAGGTTCAAGATTTATCGTGTGGATCGACTTTTATTCAATCACTGAAAAACTGTAATCCTGATGTGAATGATAAATTTTCATGTGTTAAATCATTAACATCAAGTCAATTTAATGCTTATATTTCTTGTACTAGTGATAATTCAGATACACCAAACTATGGTGAATTAATTAATTCAATTGTTCTTGGAAGTTTACGAACTTCGGTAGCATCATCTTTTAATACGATAAATGATGCTATCAATGATGTGTACCAAAAAATTAAATTTGTCGCAAACAAAAATTCTTCTCCTTACAGAACAGGTAAATTTTTAGAGGAATTAGAGGGTTTTTATTTCAAAAGTGAAGATAAAATAATATCATCAAATTATCTAAATTGTTTAAAATTAGTTGAACAAGAAATTTATCCTCAATATGAAGATGTATCAGTTTGTTTATGTAGTTATTCTTATGATAAAGATAATAAATTATATGCTCTATATAGTTATTATGGTTTTTCTGAAGAATCTTTCAATTCTGTGTGTACACCACTTCTTGAAAAATCAGAAATTTATAATAATGAAAACAAATATATTTCAAATTTAAATCATGAAAATCTTCTTATACTGCTTAAGGAATACAATATTCCAAACTATGGTGAACTTTTTAACAGTATGATGATTAAAAAGTTAGAAACTGCTACAGTTTCAATAAAGAAAGTTGTTTATGACTTATATACTAATATTAATAATGTGGTTAGAGAAAAATATAGTACATCAACAAAAAATGCTGAAACAGTTGAACTTGGAAGATGTCTTGTTCAAGCAGTAAATAGAGTTATTGATAATTCAGGTTATAGTTATTGTTTATGTAATGCAGGATATGATGTATTTGAGGAACTCTCAGCTGTTTATAATGAATATGGTTTAAATTCAATTAGTTATAATGAAATTTGTTCAAGTATTAAGGAAGAAAGAAATCAATTACCATATTGCCGTTTAGGAAAAACTGGTATAATTACTAATATTATAATAATTTTTGTTTGTTCTTAATATAATATCATTATCATTACTTTTTTTTTTTTTTTTTTTTTTTTTTTATATATATAATGTTAATTTATTTTTTTATAATTAATAATTTATTTTTATCTTCTATATTTTCAATAGTTGAAACATGCTTAGATAGAATAGATATGAATATGTTTAGTAATCATGATAATCATACTGAGTGCTTAGATATTGGCCCTGTAGATAGTTTTAAGATGCAAACAAAATGCTTATGTGATTTATATAAAGCTACATGGGTGAATGGTGAATTTTTAAGTTGTTATGGTTATACTGAATTAAGTTTTATATTAGATTGTAGACAATTCTATCCAAATCAGATGTTTTCAGATAATCCAGCAAGAGGTATTGAAAATTTCTATAGTGAAAATTATGATGATATATGTGGTGATAGCGGTACAGGTGGTGGAAATATTATTCATGATCCATGTATATGTAAAGCAAGAAAGGAATCAGGAGAAGTTAGTTTAGAATTAGATGATATTTGCTCAAGAGTTGGTGTTAATCCTCCAGAAACATGTTCAAATGCATTTTTAACATTTAAATTCTCCGGATTACTAATGATAATAAACATTATATTAATTTTATTTTTATATATTTAACTTAAATAATATTTAATAACAAATTAACGAAATAGAAATTATAATATAATAATAATAATAATAATAATAATAATAACAACAACAACAACAACAATAATAATAATAATAACAACAATAATAATTATAATTATAATAATAATATTATTAAATGATAGAAAAAAAATATAAAATTTAATGGAAAAAATTAAAAAGTATATGAAATACACATATATTTACGAAAACTAACAGTTGAATAAACAAACAAACAAAACAAAAAATAATTAACAAAAAGAATAAAAAAAAATTGATATTTGTTTTATGTATATTTAATTTTTTTTTTTTTTATCACATTTTTTAATAAATAATATATAAATTAAAATTTAATTCAAAAACTTTTATTATTATTATTATTATTATTATTATTTTTTTTTTTTTTGATTTTAGTAGATTTTAATATATGAATGATTAATTTTATAGTTCTTCTATTAAAATTTTTTTATTTTTAGTAGAATTTTTTTCTTTAATTATGTTATATTTGATTTTATTATCAGTAATGTCTTCGTTAATTTTTTTCATTTCTTCCGCTTTTATTTCTAAAGTTTGAATAAGAATATTTATTAAATCATCTGATAAAATTTTTTCAGTGTTACAGTAACAAAGATAGTAATATAACTTCTTTTCTGTTTTAAATGCTTTTTTAATAGGTATATTTAAATATTTATAATGATAATTTTTATCTTTTTTTTGCTTTTTTTCCTCTTTTAATTTTGATTGAAATTTTATAAAAATATCAATTAGGTCTGATAAAGCTAATAATATATATTTCCTATTTTTCAAAATTTTAATAACATCTTCAATTGCTAATATATTTTGATTGATTGTATATGAAATATGTTTCTTTAATAAAATTATTATTATTATTATTATTATTAGTATTGGATTATTGTTATTTTTTTATTTTTATTTTTATTTTATTTTATTTTATTTTATTTTATTATTTTAAATATGCCACTTATTTTATTATAAATATTAAATTAAACGATTTTAATATAATATTAATTACCTTTTGAAAACTTAATGTTTTTATCTCTATTATTTCTTCAATATTATTAAAGGTATATTGGGAATCATTATTTAATATAATAGTTAATTCCCAAAGAATTTCACAGCTTTCTTTTAAATAATCATTAATTTCACCGTTAAAATAACGAGATATATAGACATATGACATACTATGTAATATTTAAATTAATATAATAATAATAATAATAATGATAATAATAATAAATTAAAAGATTTGAAATTGTAATAGAATATAATAAAATAAAAAAAAAAATAAAATAAAATAAAAAAAAAAAAAAAAAAAAAAAAAAAAAAAAAAAAAAAAAAAAAAAAAAAAAAAAAAACTTACATTATATCAATTAAATTATATCCTAAAAAAACTTTGGGTTTATTTTCAATATTACTTATTTTTTGAATTGAATCATTTAATTTAGGAAAATTAATAATTTCAATTTCATTGTCCTTTTTTTCGTTTAAAGAAATTAAAGAATTTTTTTCAGGGTTGATTTCTTCAATTAAATCATTTTTATTGCAATTCTCATTTTTGAATTCCCACCAAGGTTTCCAAGGTACTATTAAATTTTCTAATTGTGAATTTGATTCTTTGGTGTTTTTTAATAAATTAAGAAATTCATTTTTTTCTTTGTCATTCATTCTTTCCCATATTGCCTGTGTATTCATTTTATCTGTTTTATATATATTTTGATTGCATGAATAATTATTATTTTTTTTTTATTTTGATAATTAATTAAAAATATTTACTGAAATTTGTATTCTTTAAGACAAACCTAAATTTAATTTTGAAAATCTATCCGAAATTTCATCGTCACTATTAATTTCTAAATTAATTAATTTAAAATTAGTTTTTTTAAAAAAAAAAGAAAGAAATTTTATAATAAGTCACTATTAATTTCTAAATTAATTAATTTAAAATTAGTTAAAAAAAAAAATAAGAAATTTTATAACTATATTAATAAACCTTGCTCATATTCTAATTCTTTTGAATCTTCTTCTTCTAATCTTCGTAACATCTGAATAATTTCATATTTACTAGTATCCGACGCTCTTTCGCCTTTTAACATATTCATAAAATTTTCTTTGAAAAATATTTCAGCACATTTATGTTCCTGTTTATTACATTTAAATATATAAATAAATAAATAAATAAATAAATAAATAAATAAATAAATAAATAAATAAATAAATAAATAAATAAAATAAACCATTTCATAATAATGTGTAAATTTTGAGTTTAATTATATTATTAATTACCTTGGATTGATAACAATTTTTACTACAATATTTAAGATTACATCTTGGACAAATATATTTTTTATATTGCTTTAAACATCTGCATTTTTTTTATGAAAATAAAGTTAATAGAATAAAAAAATACAAAAAAATATTAAATATGATTCATTACATTTGACAAATATCATTTTCATTTTTATCAGCATTATTTATTATAGGATTAAAAGTCGAATTCATTTTACTTTTTGAACTTATTATTAATATATCAAATTTATTACAGTTATTTTTTATAATTATGAACAATTTTTTTTTTTTTTTTTTTTTTTTTTTTTTTTTATTTATAGTATGTATTAATATAAAAAAATAATTGAATTAAAATATATTGAGCTTAAAAAAATTTTTTTTTTTAAATATTTAATATATTGAATAATAAAAAAAGATTTGTGTAATTTAAATGATTATTTTAATTTCTTTTGTGAAATGAGATAAATATCAAATATAAGAATTAATATTTAATATATTTAACCAATAGAATTAATTATCTAAATGTATAAAATAAGCATTATGTATTTTTTATTTTTATTTTTACTTAACACTTTTATAAATAAATAAATACGAAAATATAATATGAATTGTTAATCTTTCATCTGAGTTAATAGATTAAGAGTCTCAATCTCCTTAGATTGAGCTATAACAAAAGATAAATATTTATATTTTTTTATTTTTTTTTTTGGATCATATAAACAATGATATTTTTTTTTGTCATAAATGTTCAAAAGTTTTAAAATTAAAAAAAAAAAAAAAAGGAGTTTTTTTTTTTTAACGTTTACTCTTATATAAATCTTAAACATATAACTTAAACAAAAACTATAACTCAACCTAATGTGTTCAAAATAAGAAATATATTTCAATGATATTAATTTTTTTTTCAAGAAATCTTACAACATAATGTGATATTAAATTTAGATGAATTAAAAATTAAATAAACAAATACAAATATCATTTATAATAAAATATAAATAAAAATAATAGCAAAAATATTTTGAGCTGAGTAAAGTCAGCAAAATGAACAAAAATACTTTGAGCTGAGTAAAGTCAGCAAAATGAACAAAAATACTTTGAGCTGAGTAAAGTCAGCCAAATGGTTAAAATATTTTGAGCTGAGTAAAGTCAGCCAAATGGTTAAAATATTTTGAGCTGAGTAAAGTCAGCCAAATGGTTAAAAATACTCTGAGCTGAATAAAGTCAGCCAAATGAATAATAATATTTTGAGCTGAGTAAAGTCAGCCAAATAATCTGAGCTGATTACATAAATATAAATATAAAAAATAATAAAAAATAAAAATAAGAATAAAAAAAAAAAAAAATTTTTTTTTTATCAAAGAAATCATTCAATCAAATGAATAACAAAATATAATCATCCTATTTGACAAAACTAAAGATCAAAATAAAATTTCAATGAATCAAAAATAAACAATTTAAACAATGAAAATAATATAAATAACCAATCGCAAAAATCAACATTTAATAATCAGATGATATCTTTAACTAAAATATACCCAATAAAGCAGGACAAAATCAGTATTCGGCATATTAAAATAATATAAACAATTCAATATAAACCCCCAATCATAAACCATTCTTTAATCAAAATTTAAATTAAAAATATAAATATAAATAGAACAAATAATAAAATAAAAGAATTATTCTATAACAATATTAAATTTATATTACGAAATACAACTAATCCCTTAAATAAAGCAGTATTAACAATCAAAATAATATGACAAGACAAGGAAATATTAATCAACCTATTGTGATTAACGATCCCCAAACAAAGGGTATCACTTTCAGTTACTCTGAAAATTTCAATAGAGTAATTGATCTCACTCCAGAAAATTACAACAGCTGGAGAACTAGTATCCTTTACTTATGAATGATAAATAACCTTGAAGGATACGTTGTTTCTGAAAAGGTAAAGAAGATAAGAAAAAGGAATGTTAAAGATGACCTCAGTGATTACATGGAAGATAAGTTCGATAATAATTTAGTGTATGATAAAGACACCAACCTTCTAGACATTAAAAATGATGTCATGGTAAAATGGATCATCATTAATAGTTTAGGAGAGGAAACTAGGAAAATAATCGAGGGACAAGGGAAAACAGCTTTCCAAACATGGAAAATCTTAGAACATTCCTTCACAAGAAGTCCAGAACGAAGAAAATTAGAAATACAAAATAAAATAAACAATCTAAAATACAATGAAGACCAAGACATAAATATCTTTATGGCAAAACTACAAAATGCCATAGAAGAGCTTGAAAACATAGATCATAATATTAGTGATAATATAAAAGCTGGAATACTTAACAGATCTCTACTCGAAAACCTAAGATTTATAAATGTTTTCCAATATAAAGATGATTGGAATAAACTATGTTCCTACATTAAAAATGTCATTCCTGACATTATATTCTCGAACATGAAGGAATCAATAAAACAAGAAGGATCCGATAAACAGATATTCCATATTGAACAGAAAACTAGATTTCGTACTAATAGCAAAAAACACAATGTCAAAAGAAAATCAAATAACGGAAAATGTCATACCTGTGGAAAATTCGGTCACTTTTCAAGGGACTGTTGGCACAATAACAAACTTAAGAACAAGCATAAAAATTACTTTAAATTCAAAAAACAACACTATAAAAATACCAGAAATAACCGGTTTAAAAACAAAACATTTAGAAATACAAATAAACAAATAAACTATGTTAGTTCAAATGATAAAAACCATAATTCTGGTATTTTTTCAGAAGATTACAATTTAGAAAATGACGTTTTATTAAACTGTATCACAACTAAAATACAAAATGATTCGAAAACAAAACTTGAACAAAACAATAAAATTTCGTCTTGGATTTTAGATTCTGGAGCTTCATTACATATCACTAATTCCATCAGTTCCCTCAAAAATTTAAAGTATTGCAATGAAAATATTGTACTCCCAAATGGTAACATAGTCACATCACATAAATGTGGTGATTTCATTGGATATTTAAATAATAATAAAGTTGTATTAAGAAACGTCCATTTTGTACCACACATAACTAAAAATATAATTTCAGTTACTAAACTCATCCAACAATATTATAAGGTCATTTTCTTTAATAACAAAAATCATTTATGTGCAACCATCTATGATCAATATGGAAGCAGAATAATTAATCTATTTTCAAACGAACAAAATACTTTCATTATTTGGTTATCAACCAATCCCATAATTTATAATAAACCAATTAATACACCTATACATCTATTTCACTTATCAAGACTATCTATCCCCGATAAAATAAAATTATGGCATAGGAGATTAGGGCATTTTTATATTAATCCCATCAAAAACAAATTATTAAAAATTGATATTAAATCAAAATGTCCTATTTGTTCTAATTCAAAATTAAAAAATTTTCCATATAAAAGATCTATAAATAAATCTAAATCCATTTTCGAATTAATCCACATGGACCTTGTTGGGCCAGTCAATGAATCAATTCATGGAAGTAAGTATTTCCTCTCAATTCTAGAT
Source organism: Neocallimastix lanati (nom. inval.) (assembly GCA_016946835.1). NCBI lineage: Eukaryota > Fungi > Neocallimastigomycota > Neocallimastigomycetes > Neocallimastigales > Neocallimastigaceae > Neocallimastix > Neocallimastix lanati (nom. inval.). Next base: position 584,756 of record JACVTC010000039.1, on the reverse strand, counting down.
GATTTTTCACGTTATGGATGGGTCCTCTTTCTCGACAACAAAAGTGAAACGTTCGATAAATTTCACTCTTGGTATAAAGAAATCAATAATATTTTCAATAAATCTATATCTTTTATTCGTACCGATAATGGAACGGAATTCAACAATAGAAAATTCAAAACATTCTGTACCAATAATGGGATTGTTCAACAATTTACTATCCCATATTCTCCCCAACAAAATGGTCGTGCGGAACGCTTTAATGGTATCCTTATAAATTCTGCTAAAGCCTTATTAAATGAGGCTCAATTAAGTCACGAATTCTGGGAATATGCTGTTGATACAGCTAACTATATACATAATAGAATACCACACTCTGGTATCCATAACAAAATACCTTACGAAATTTTATTTAAATCAAAAGTTGATTATTCTCACTTTAAGGTTTTTGGATGTCGCGTATTTTTCCACGTTCCAAAATCTTTTCGAAATAAATTTGACAATAATGCTTTACCAGGCATTTTCCTGGGTTATCATCCGTATTCTTCAGCTTATAAAATTCTTAATTTGTCTTCTAATAAAATTATTCTTTCCCGCTCTGTTGAATTTTTTGAAAATAACCCTGGCAATTCTAAAATCACTTCTTCCATCCCCAAGGATTTCTACTATTTTATTCCCAATTCCGAAATCAGGGGGAGCGATTTACTCAGTAATAATGATTCCAAAAGATTCAACCATTATAACTTTTTTAACAATAACAATAAAAATAACAATAACAATAACAATAACAATAACAATAACAATAACAATAACAATAACAATAACAATAACAATAACAATAACAATAACAATAACAATAACAATAACAATAACAATAACAATAACAATAACAATAACAATAACAATAACAATAACAATAACAATAACAATAACAATAACAATAACAATAACAATAACAATAACAATAATAATAATAATAACAATAACAATAACAATAATAATAACAATAATAATAATAATATCAATACAAATAACGAAGTAATAAATGCAATATACAACAATTCAATAAATGACAAAAGACCAAAACTAACAAATCACAAATCATCTACACCAAAAACTCACAATAATACAAACTTAAAAGAACCAAAAGATTTTTATGACATATTCAATCTACCAGATAAGGATGAATGGTTGGATGCCGTTAACAAAGAACTAGAAAATATGGAACAACTTAACGTGTTCAAACCAATAAAATCCATTCCAAAGGGAGTAAACATAGTTTCCTGTAAATGGGTTTTCAAATATAAGCGGGATTTCAACGGAAATATCCTTGTACGCAAAGCACGTTTAGTCGCAAGGGGATTCACACAAAAGTTTGGTATAGACTACTTACTTACCTTCTCGCCTACTTTAAAACATGATTCACTGCGAATAATTATAGCAATCGCAGTACAGAAAAACTTTAAAATTTTTCAATTAGACATTAATGCAGCATACCTAAATGCCGACTTGAGCGAAGACATTTATATGAGGCCACCTCAAGGTCACCCATTATACAACAAAGTTTATTTTAAATTAAACAAAGCCTTATATGGTTTAAAGCAAGCCGGCAGGGAATGGAACGAAAAATTGGACTCTACACTATTAGAAATGAAATTTAGAAGATTGAATAGTGAACCTTGTATCTATGTGAAGGAAAATAAATTGAAGGAAATAATATGTATTCTTACGGTATATGTTGATGATATACTTTTAATAGGCAAGGAAAATGTAATAATAAATATTAAGGAACAAATTAAAATGAATTATAACATTAAATATATAGGTGAAGTAGATTTCGTCATTGGGATAAAATTTGAAAGACAAAGTGATGGTTATATTATACATCAAAGAGGATATCTTAGAGAATTACTAAATAAGTTTAGACTGACTAATTGCGCACCTGTAAGAAATATGAAGCCATTGGAAAATAAGGAATTAAGAAACAAAAAATTTAATGAAACCTTTTACAGAAGTGCCATTGGGAACCTCCTATACCTTGCAATTTGTACAAGACCAGACATATTATTTTCAGTAAATCAAGCAGCAAGAAAAAGCAAAAATCCTACTATGGAGGACTGGATTAACGTAGAAAAGATTTTCACATACCTAAAGGGTACTGAAAATTATGGAATTAAATTCTCAAAGAATAGCTCATTAAAAATATTTGTGGACGCCGATTATGCTGGAGACATTGATACAAGAAAATCAACCTCCGGTTTTCTGATGATGATGGGAGATGCACCTACTAGCTGGTATTCCAAACTACAACATTGCGTTGCAACTTCAACGGCAGAATCAGAATACTATAGCGTAAGCGAATGCGCTAAGCATAGTCTTTGGTATATGAACCTTTTAAATGAGCTAAATATCAATCTTAACTATGTAATAATAAATGTTGATAATAAGGCAACAATATATAATTGTCAGAATCATTCTATTAATGCGAAATCAAAACATATTGATATAAAATATCATCATATAAGAGATCTTGTTAAAAAGGATAAAATAAGATTAAAATACATAAAATCAGAGAATAATCTAGCCGATGGGTTCACTAAATATCTGAATAATTCATTAATGGATAAATTTAGAAATACACTTCTCGAAAGAATTAAAGATTAAAGGGTAATACATCAGAAAAGCAAATCTAATTTTTACTACATGTAGAAATTAGATTTGAGGGGGAGTGTGAAATGAGATAAATATCAAATATAAGAATTAATATTTAATATATTTAACCAATAGAATTAATTATCTAAATGTATAAAATAAGCATTATGTATTTTTTATTTTTATTTTTACTTAACACTTTTATAAATAAATACGAAAATATAATATGAATTGTTAATCTTTCATCTGAGTTAATATCTTTTAAATAATAAAATTATTTTTAAAGATTTCCTAGTACAATGATAATTTACTTTAATATTATTTATTTTTGGAAGTAATAAGTAATATAGACATATTAATATTACTATCATAGAAAATCATATTAAAAATAATTATTTACTGCAACAAAGAAACCAATGATTAAAAAAAAAAAAAAAAAAAAAAGAATCATCTATCAATAATTTGGAGTAATATTTTTTTTAGTTCACCTTCATATAGACATATAAAAATTTTTACTCTAAAATCAATAGAGGTAGAAGTTATTAAATTTTTTTTTTTTTTTTTTTTTTTTTTTTTTTTTTTTTTTTTTTGTTATTATTATTATTATTATTATTATTATTATTATTATTATTATTATTATTATTATTATTATTATTATTTTATAAAAAATTATTAAAATGTTAATATGAAGAAATCCTTATCAATATATTAATAAAAAATAATAATAATAATAATATCATTATTTTATTTTATTTTATTTTTATTTTTATTTTTATTTTTATTTTTATTTTATTTTATTTTATTTTATTTTATTATAAGTAATTTTTTTACTAGAGAATCATTTATATAAATTATATTAAAAAGGATTTTGGTGATGGAGATGATTTTCCAGAAATTCATGGAGTCCAATATCTAATGAGTAGGAAAAAATATAACGATTTTTTCAACTCAAACCCAATTATTAGATGTGTATAGGGATGGTAAAATTAGATATGATTCAATTTTAAAACAAGGTTATAGTAATAATAGAATTAACCATTTACAATTAAAAATTATTTTTAATATAAATCTTCAAATGAAATTAAAATGAAACAGAAAAGACTCAAGAGTTATTCCAAGTAATTTTAGAATGTCATCAAAATCAATAAAAAGAAAAGATAAATATACATCAATTGTAACATCATTAAGGAAACAGAAGAAAAAGAAGAGAGATTGTGTATGCTTGTTCAACATGCTCATGAAGAAAGTGAATGAAAATATAATAAAAAAACTAATTAAATATTACATATTAGTATATTTTAAGTAAATTAATTTCATTATATTTTAATTAACTTAATATTTTATATTTAAATATTATTATTATTATTATTTTTTTAAAAAATTTAAACGTATTAAATTAATATATATTTTGACTTTCAAAGTTTTATTTATAATAATTCTATAGTATTCGTTGCGAATTATGTAATATGATATATATATAAACATATATATGTATAATTATTATAAAATATATATTATAAATAATTAATAATGTAATAATTTAATATATGGAACCTAAGTGAATATTATGAAAGAAAAGAAAATAATATAATAATATAAGTATAAGGAGCAGAATTAGGAATAAAGTTATCAAAATCTGAATATTTTTATATAGAACATAAATTATTATGATAAAGAAATAAATATAAAAATGATAGAAAAGTTAAAGTTCATAATAATATAAGAAATGGAAAATAATTAAAAAAATGAAATGAAACGCATATAACTCATGAATCAAGAAACTAAGTCAAAATTTATAAGTAAACTGTAAGTAATTTATATACAAACTATTTAAGAAACAAATACATCATCATTTATTATTATTATTATTATTATTATTATTATTATTATTATTGTTTATTATAATTAAAAATTATAATATTAGTTATATAAGCTTATTAAATAAATATATAATATAATATATATGAAGATATAAAGGTATAAAGTTGTGGTTTTAAAGATATAAATGATAATTGTGATAGATCAGACTCAATTCAATTTGAAAAAAAATACATATAAAATATAAAAAAAAATCCTTCAAGAATAAATGATAAAATTTTTTTTTTTTTTTAAAAAAAAAAAAAGATTAATTATCAACTCAAAATTATATTAAAATAATTTATATTTTTTTAATAAATATTAAGATTTTTATATATTAAATAATAATAATAATAAAATAATAATTAATAATAATAATAATAATAATAATAAAATAATAATAATTATAATAATTAATAATAAAATCTGTTTATAATTTATATGTATATATAAATTATAATATATAATAAATTAAATAGAATTTACCTATATTTTAATGTGCATAAATTATTTTGTCTCCATACATATAGATGTTTATATATTTGTTTTAATTACAAAATAGTAAATAACATTTATATAATGTATATATAAATGTAAATTTAAATATAAAACCTTTTTCTTTCATGATATAAAAATAAATCAAATAATTTAATATATAAATATATAAATAATATAATATTTAAATTGATGTTAAAAAAAAAATTATATATTAAATTTTTTTTAATTATTTAATTGTACCAAATATTATCTTTTAGGTAATCGGAGTAAAAATAAAATTATTTTGTTAAATTAAAATTTAATTAATAATATCAATTTTTTTTTTATATTTCAAAATTATTTAAAAGATGATAATATCTGCAGATATTAAATATATTATTTAATTATTCTATTTTTATAATTTTCTTTATATAAGATAAATCATCAATAAATATTTAATACCTATAAAATCTATTACTATACTTAATAATAAAGAAAATTAGAAAAAAATATATATCTTATTTATTTTTATTTATATTTTTATTATTTAACATATATTAGTAAATTATGCATATATAATAAATTTATATATAAATGGATGGAAGATATGATTCAAGTCAAATATATAAAAAAGGATCAATGTATTCTTCATTGACATCAGATTCGTCTAAAGTATTTTAAATAATTCATATATAAATTGTAAATAATTTTTTTAAATAATAAAATCTTTCATGGTATTAATATTTTTTTTTTTTTTTTTTTTTTTTTTTTTTTTTTTCATACATACTTGTTATAAAGAGTGTTCTGTGTTCAACATATATTTATAAAGAAGATGATAATGGATTTGATATTGTTGAGAAATTATGGAAAAAAATAAATAGTAAAAGAAAATTAAGGAATAAAAAGAAAAATGAGGACAAAGATAAAAAATCAGAAAAAAAAATTAGAGATACCACAATAGAATTTTTGAAAAAAAGCGACGAATATTTTAATACAGCTGAAAAGAATAATATAGATAATAATATATTTTTTTCCAAGTCTAGTTCTTTTTTTAATAATATAAATAGTGTCAAAAGTGATGAAACGTCTAATAGTAAATTTAATGTTAATTTGTTTGATGGAAATTATTCTAAAAGCAAAGAATTATTAGGGGGATTAACATTTAATGATGTATATGATGAAAATATTTCAAAATCTTTAATTAAAATAACAGAAATTTTTGGAGCAAACAAAGAGGGTACAAGATAAAAATAATTTTTTGAGAAAATAAAATTAAAATAATTAAAGATATTTATTATTCAATATTAATATAAATAAATGCTTATTTTGGTTTATTTATTAAAATGCTATATCTATATTATTATAAAGACATTGAAGATCTTGTTTCAATGCAAATTACATTTAATCGTTCATGGAAATTATTTTTAATTGGTTTATTTCAATATGAAAGTATAAATCGTTTTTTTTCAATGATGGCTATAAATTCCTCTGTTAAATATATTAATAATACATTATTAGATAAAGAAACTTTAAAGGTAAAAAGAAAATTTTGTGTTGAATTTGTAATTATTTAATAATAATAATAATAATAATAATAATAATAATAATAATAATAATAATAATAATAATAATAATAATAATAATAATAATAATAATAATAATAATAATAATAATAATAATAATAATAATAATAATAATAATAATAATAATAATAATAATAATAATAATAATAATAATAATAATAATAATAATAATAATAATAATAATAATAATAATAATAATAATAATAATAATAATAATAATAATAATAATAATAATAATAATAATAATAATAATAATAATAATAATAATAATAATAATAATAATAATAATAATAATAATAATAATAATAATAATAATAATAATAATAATAATAATAATAATAATAATAATAATAATAATAATAATAATAATAATAATAATAATAATAATAATAATAATAATAATAATAATAATAATAATAATAATAATAATAATAATAATAATAATAATAATAATAATAATAATAATAATAATAATAATAATAATAATAATAATAATAATAATAATAATAATAATAGTAGTAGTAGTAGTAGTAGTAATAGTAGTAGTAGTAGTAATAGTAGTAATTTATATCATTTTTTAATGTGATAATAACTACAATAATTTACTTCATTTTTTAAAGTAATGATAATAATTTGTTTATCACATTTTATTAATTCAGGGATTAATATTTACATTAAATAATATTTCGGTATCGGATGAGTCAAGAGTAAATAGAATGATGGCAATTTACTTACTTGGGGAAATTTCAAAATATTTTGGTCAAATAAGATCAAACGAGGATCTTACATTATTTGTAATTTATTGATTGCATAAATTTATATATTTTTATCTCTAATTATTATGATTTGAATAAATATATTTACATATTTATTATTTTACAATATATTATTATGAATTTTTATAAATTATAATATGAAGACATTTAAAAAAATTTCAGAACAAATTTTATATTTACTAAATAAAGAACTTCAGTTTTATGTTAATGTATGTTCATAACTAATATTAATATCTAAAAATAATTATTCATTTTAAGATAATATTAAATTTTGTATTAAAAAAACTTTAATTAATATTATTATAAAAAGAATAAAGATGATTTATACAAAATATTAAGTGAAGAAAATGAGAAAAAGAATTACTTAATTAATTCCTTAGGAAAATTAACAAAATATCCTTCAGTGTTTCATGATTATATTGAAAAACTTTCATTATTTATAATTGATGAAGAAATGAATATAAATATGAAAGTTTTGGACGAAGTAAATAATATATTAAATGATTCCAAAACTAATATAAAATTAGAGACAAAAAAAAAGATAGAATTAGTAATTGATAGTTGCCAATATGCAATTAAAACTTTATTAGATTTGATGAATGATAATGTAAATAGATATATATTTTTTATTTAATATATATTTAATTAGTATTTATTAATTTTTAATTTTACATGTATATATAGTTTTATAAAACCGAAGATAATAAAAAAGTAATTGGCAGAATTTTTGAAGAATATGTACCAAAAATTATTGAATCAACGGATAATGATTTATCAAAAAAAGCAATTAAATTTATAGGGTGAATTATTATTTAATTACATATGTTTAATATAATTCATAATTATATTTGAATTTATGCTATAAAATATAGTAAATCTTATAGAATAAATTTATTACTAATTATTATTATATATATATATTTTGGAATAAAATTTTGTTTATTTTCATTTGTTCTAATTAAATAATATTTTAGAAATTGGTATCCGATTGCTAAAAGTGATAATTCAAAATATGAAGGATTAAAATTAGTTAAAGAAGGTTATAAACTAGCAATGGATCTTTGTAGAAACCAATCATTGGAAAGAAATATATTTAAACAAATTGAGGAAGAATATCAAGATGTAATAACAAATATTAATAATGTATTAAATAAAAAATAAAGTTATTCAATATATATTTATTATATATTATAGAAAATAACAATTGAACGAATTAAAAATGAAAAATTAAAAATAGTTCTAAGGGAATTATTTTCCATTCCAGGAACATATACTATTTTGGAAGGAAATAAAGGTTTAGTAATAAGATATAAAAAATAATTATCATAATACTATATCAAAATTGAAGTTAATGTAACTAAATACTAAATTTAATATAATGATTTAATTAATAATTAGAGTATCCTGGTTTTTTTCAAATTTATAATAGTAGTTTATTAAGGACTGATAGTATAGTAATGTTTTTACCTATTCATCCTAATTCAAAAGTAAAAATAATTAGACCAATTCCAAAGATTCCTGGTGTTCCAGATAATGCAACAACAATTCCACCTGTTTATTCTGTTTGTATAACATAGATACATAATATAAATAAAATGCAATTTAAATTACTAAAATATATATATAAAAAATAGGAATATCTTTTATCAGAAAACCAACTAATTGAATTGTCTTTGTATGAATTAAAAGAAAAATGTGGATTAATTCCAGATTTACCAATTGGATTTACATATAACTCAGGAGTATTTAAAGAAAAACAAAAAGAAATTGATGGCTATGATCCTGAAGATAATAAGTTACCAAGCAATACTATTTCAAGACCAACTAGAATTGCTAAAACAACATTTCCTCCTGGTAAAAGATAAATATATATATATAAATATAATATAATATTTAATATCTTAATAATACTAATTATATTATGATTTATTATTTAATTATTAGGTTTTTTACAAAAGTGTCCATTTTATGGTTTTGATAATAGTAAGTTCGATAAATCAACAATACAGTCAAGTACTCAATCAAGTGAAGTTGTATTCACAAATTCTTATGAAAATACATTAAATATTCCAAAAGGGGCAACAACTGAAAATACACCTGTTATATGGCCTAATAAAAATATGTAATTATTATAAGATATAAAGGAAAATTAATACTATTATTATTATTATTATTATAATTATTATTATAAATAATAATTATAATAAAGAAGAATTAATTATTATATTATTTAAATCTTTTATTATGTTTTAACTTTAAAAATATTTAGTAAATAAATTAATAAATAATAATAATAATAATAATAATAATAATAATAATAATAATAATAATAATAATAATAATAATAATAATAATAATAATAATAATAATAATAATAATAATAATAATAATAATAATAATAATAATAATAATAGTAATTTATGTATTTATGTAATAATAATAATACTAATAGTAATTTTTATATTTATGTAATAATAATAATAACAATAGGAATTTAAAAACATTTAATGATGTATCTGATTTTCCTGAAAATGCACCATTAATTATGGAAATCATTGAACCTAATGATATTAAAGTTAGAAGAATAAAATTTAAAATAAATAAAGTTGATAATGATATGTGTACAATTGATGATAATATTAAAAGAGATGAAGGGTAAATATTGATAATTAATTAATAAATATGTTTGTTCTATTCTTAGTAATAATAATACAAATTTATATATAAATTATAAAAAAGAGAGAAAGTTTTAAAAAGAGGAGAAACATTTAATATTTATGTAATAAATAGAAAATCATCAAAATTTGAAAATGAATGGATTCCTATTAATATGGAAGTTATTGATGAGGAATATAAAGATGGTAATAAAATATCATATAAACAAATATTATTTAATATTTTCTAATATGTTATATATTTTAGATGATGATGATCATATAGATAAATATTTTAAAAAAAGTTCTTTTTCAAGTAAAGAAAATATAGTACCTATTCCTGCTGGATTATCACAATCTGGATATCCATATTTTGCTCCACCAATGTAAGTAGAGTCTTTAAAATTATTAATAATTTAAATAAAAAAAAAAAAAAAAGAAAAAAATATAATAAAGTGCATATAATTATTAATTAATATATGAATAACATTTAGAAATATACCACCATTTCCTGTAGGATATACTGAAGATGGAATTCCATATTATGGAAAAAAATCTACAATAAAACCAATTCCATATGGTTTAACAAACGATGGCTTAAGATATCCTTTAATATTTTTTTTTGCTATATATAAAAATCTATTATTATTATTATTATTATTATTATTATTATTATTATTATTATTATTATTATTATTATTATTATTATTATTATTATTATTATTATTATTATTATTATTATTATTTTTTTTTATTTTTTTTTTCTAAATTAATTAAATTTACCTTAACGTATATAAATACATTTTATCCAACTTCCGAGAATATAACTGCAATTTCTGAAATTTCACACGCCGTTGTAGCAGGATATTGTAATAATGGTCAGCCATTTTTTTTACCAAAATTTTGTTATCTTCCAAAACCTTCTGGATTTACTGCTGAAGGTGTACCATATTATGATATACAGAGCTTTATTCATCAAGATGGATATATAATGTCATCAATGGATAAAAATATTATTGATGAAGTAATAAAAGAAAAAGAAAAAATAAAAAAAGCATCTTCTCAAGAAAGTGAAAATAAAGAAAAGCAAAATAAAAAGAAAAAGAAAAAGAAAAATAAGAAAATTAATGATTATGAAGAATTTAAAGAATTTGAAGATGAAAATGTTAAAACAGATGAAGAAATTAAAAAAGAAAGAATTGAAAATTTAATCAAAAAATTAATAAGGAATAATAAAGTAATAGGAAAACAATTTAATGTTCTAAAAAAGTTATATAAAGAAAATAATAATAATAATATTAATATTGCTAATAAGAATATAGAAGAATTGAATGATGAATTAAATTTACTATCAACACCGTCAGACTTACTAAAATATATTAAAAGCATTGATCTTAAAAAGAAGGAAAAATCAAATAAAATTAAATTTGCATATGAGCCAAATACATTACATTTTCAAAGTGTAAATTTATCAGTAACAAAAACAATAAATATTAAATTTATCGCTGATAATGTAAGCAATTCCAAAGAGTATAAATATTATATTAATGTGTCTCCTTCAAAAATTTTTGATACTTCAGAAAGCGTATTGAAAGTTTATAATAATAAAGTTTATCCTATTAGTATTACTTTTAATCCAAAATTTTTAACTAGTGAATATATTGAAGGCGAAATTTCAATTATAGATAGTAAAGGAAAATCATATATGAGTTGCAAATTAAGTGCAATTAAAAAATCATTTATTGAAGTGTCTCATGAAACTATAAATATGGGTTGGATATTTCCCAATAAAAGTTCAGAATTTCCTTTAGTAATAGAAAATAAAAGTTCAATTGCTATATCTGTAACCGTTCGATTGAAACATGGCGAATATATTGATAATGATGAAAAAATAAATTATAAAAATATAAATAAAAGAAAAAAATTATTCAAAAATAAAGAAAATAAAAGTAGTATTAGAAAAAATATAATATCTAGCGATTTTAATATTAATAGAGACAAAAATAGCTTTAATAGTAGTAGTAAAAGTTATAATAATATTAATAATTATAAATCGTATACAGAAAATATTAATAGCAATAATATAAGTGATAATATTAATATTTATACAAATGAAAATATGATTTATGAAAATGATGATGATGATAATAATAGTAATAATAATGATAATAATAACAACAATAATAATGATTATAATAATGAAAACAATAACAATAGTAATTTCAATAATAATGATAATAATAATAATAATAATATCATTAATGGTGAGAAACTGAGAAATTCAAAAAGTAATATAAATTTAAATGACAAAAATAATATAGATAACAATGATGAAAATAGTGAAATAGATGATAATAATGATAGTAATAATAAAAGTGAAATAGAAAATAATAAAAGTAAAGAATTATATGAAAAATCAAGTAGTAGTTTGGAAATTATAGATGATAGTGATGATATTACAGAAAAAAAAGTTACAAAATTAAATTATAATACTGGAGATACTGAAAATTTAGAAATCGTGACAGAATCTGTTGCTGAAGATATTGATAGTAATTATGAAGATAATTATAATAATATAAATGATCAAAACGATAATTCATCCAAACAAAATCTTAGTGAAAATGAAAATATTTCACAAATTAATAGTAATAATTATTTAAAATATGAAAAGAATCCATTTTCAATATCATTACAATTATTTCAACTAAATCCACTTGAAAGAAAGGTAATAAATGTTCATTTTGAACCAGAAAAATTGGGAAAATATGAAGAACAAATTGAGATTTTTGCACCAGGAGGCGATGCAAAAGTAGTTACCATAAAAGGGAAATGTGGAATTCCAATTGGTGTATACCCAGAAGATTCAAAAAATTCAAAAGTTAGGACACAAGATTTAGAATATGAAAGAAATGAAGTTGTAAAAATAATTGTAAATGAAGATTTATCAGATACAATAGATATACCAGATAAGAAAAATGAACAGATAATAAAATCTTTGCAAATGGCAATTAATGATGGAAAATATAGAAATATTTTACATACGATAGATTTTGGTATATTTATAAACAAAGAAATGAAACAAAGAAGTTTAACTTTAATGAATTTTACTAATGATGAAATAAAAATAGGACTATTCACTACATCTCATATTTTATTTTTTGATGATTTTATTACTATTCCAAAGCAAAGTGCAAAAGTTGTAGATATTAATGTTAATTTTGGGTATTATCATAATAAGGAATCATTTAAAGGAATAATAAATGAAAAAATAGAACTATTATGCTCAGGAATTAATAATATTTGTATAAATGTTAAAGGATATGTAGGTCAGCCATTACTAATTCCAACTTGGGAACTTTGTTTTTTCACCCCATGTACTATTAATACAAAGTCTTCTTTAAATATGTCATTAATAAATTATTGTCAATATGATTTAAGTATTATTATAAAATTTCCAAGAGAAAGTGATGAATTAAATTATATAACCTCATCAATATCTGACGATTCATCTGATCCTACACTAGTAAAGGCATTTTCAACAATTCCTATTTCATTTATTTATAATGCAGAAGAAAGAGGATTAACTTTAAAACATGTATTAATTAAAATTATAAAACCATTTAAAAAAGAAATTAGCTGTGGATTAACTGAGAAAGGAATATATTTAATTGGCACATGCTTATTTCCATATAAAAAGAAGTTAATACCTAATTCTGATTATAATTCATTAGAATTTATATCTTCATGGTTATCTCATCCTAGAAGAATTTTAAGTGAATTTCCAAGTATCTCTGAAATGAAAAAGATGTTTTTGAGAATAACTAATGATAATGATGATATAGATTATAACCAACTAATAAAGTTTCAACGAAATTATATAACATTTTATTCTATTAGTGAGCAAAAAATCGAGAATATAAAATTTTCAATAGGAAATAATAAGAAAGCTATCTTAACTAATGATAATGAAGCTCCAATTGATGTTAATATAATTAATACTCCATGTTTTAATACTAATATTTTATCGAGAAAGTTGGAAGAAAATGAAGAATTTATTTTAGATTATTATTTTTATCCACCAAATAAAATTCCAAAATATTCTACTATCTATGGTTTTTCATTAGCTATCGAAGATGAAACTAATAGTTTTTCCTCTATGCAATTAATTGGAAAAAATGAATATGATTTTTTAGTTTTTCCATGTCCAGATGAGAATAAGGAATTAAATATTGATTTTGGAAATGTTGAGTCAAGTCAAGAAAAAGAAAAGGGTATTTCACGAACGATTATGCTTTGCAACTTATATAATTTAGATTACATATGGAATATTTCAATAATAGGCTCAAAAGCAAGATATAGCCCATTTACTGTTTCTCTAATGGAAGGAGAACTAGCTTCTAATGAGACATTTCCATTAACCTTTACTTTTAATAGTGATGGTAGTGGAACTTTCGAATCAAGCATGGATTTATATGCAAAAGATTGTACTGGAAAATTATCTGTAAAGAAGTTTATCGCAAGAATTAATTTAAAAGGAACTACTGTTTATTCAAATATATCTGGTTATCCTGATATCATTGATTTTGGTCAAATTGTTGTAAATACAACTAAAAAAGTTAAATTTAAAATTGAAAATAAAGGTAATACTAGGATAAATATAAACACATCAATCAATGAACCATTTATCGTAAGCCCTTGTAAATTCAATATAGATCTTGATGAATCCAAAGAGGTTGAAGTTACTTATAATCCAAAAAATCCAGGATGTTCAACAAAAAATCTAATTATGTATGCAAATAAAATGAAAATAAATATTCCTGTAAAAGGTCTGAGTGGTTCATTTGAATTAATATGCAAAAAATATCCTGATACAATCGATTTTGGATGCTACGAATGTAATTCAATAGTATGGATTAATTGCTATCTTACTAATATTGGAACAATTCCTTTGCTATTAAAAGGAATAACTTCTGAAAATGAAAATTTATTTAAGGTTGAATATTTAAATGTTGTTAATACTATTCCAAATATTAAAGAATCTGATGAAAAATATATTACAAAAGATTGGTGGAAAATAGTAAAAAATAATATAGTAAAAATAATAAATAATGAAGTAATATTGAAAAATCAAATTAAATCAAATCATTTGGAGGAAGATAGTATTGAATATGATGATAAAAGATATCTATTTCAAAGTGGAGCTTCAATTCCAGTATCAAAAGTACTTAGTAAAGATAAATCAACATATGAAAATATAAAAGAAATTATTCCTAGATTAGAAGCATTTAGTTCTTATCATCTAAAAATTGGTTTTATAAATCATTATAAAAAAACAATATCATCGCTAAGTTTTCATTATTATCCTATTATAACTAATGATGAAGAAGATTTAAATTTAAATACAAATGTATTAAAAATTAATACAATTTCTCAATCATATAGAAGTATTCATTTTTCAACATTGAATTATAATTTTCCTTATGTACCAGCTAAATGCTATGAGGAAGATCTTAATATTCAACAAGATTTTAAGGAATATAAATATGAAAGTGAATCAGAAAATAATACATCAAAGTATAATTTAATTGTAACAAATTTGGATGTAGAAGTACAAAATTTAACTTTAATAGAAATTTCAAATGAATTTAAAATTGAAGATAAAAAATGGACATTAAGACCAGGAGAACAATTAAGTATTCCAATAAGATTTGAACCATTAAATGAACAAACTTTTTATAAAGGAAAGGCGGTATTTAAACATAATCATGGTAGTTCAACCGTTTTATTATCAGGAACTGGTGCTAGTGCAAATATATTTTGTGATAATTTATTAGATTTTGAAACAGCAAAAGTTAATACTAATATTATTAAACATTTTAAAATGCATAATAGAGGATTAATTGGATGTAGATATACTCTCCAAATATATTATCATCAGCAAATTTCGCCATTTACTTTTAAAGATTCAGACGATCCATTTGATATTGAAGGTTATATTGAATCAGGTGAAAAGAAAGCAATTCCAATTAATTGCTATTGTACAAATGAAATATCAAGCTCAATTCTTCATTTAAAGTATCAAAGAGTACCTAATGGTGTATGGGAAACTGAAAATATTGAGTTAAAAGTTGAAATTGGGCAACCCAATTTTGAAATAGATAGAAAAGAACTAAATTTTGAAACAACCTATGTTAATATTCCTAAGACAATTCCTATTACTATATATAATAGTGGAAATGCGAATTGTCATTGGAATATATGTAACCATAATCCTGATTTAATATTTGAAACATCAGAGGGTGTTATTGAACCAGATGAGTTTTTTGATATAGAAGTATCATTTAATCCAAAGTCATATAATCCTTTGAATGATACAATAAGATTTGAAACTGACTGTGGCGAGAAATATTTGTTTGCTACAGGTATTATTGGTATTCCATATTTGAAGATAGAATCATCAGATATTAATAAAAATTTCGGTATTGTTGAAATTGAAAAATATACCTCTAAAACCATTACTATTTATAATACAGGATCAAAATCCTTAAAATATCTTGTAACTGTTACTAATCAAAAAATAAATGGAATTGATTTTGAAAAAAATGAATATGATATTTTTTTCTTCAAGCAACCTAAGGGTATCTTGAAGGCCAATTCATCAACTCAATTAGATGTTTTATGTTTTCCAATTGAATATGATTCAAAAATTACAGCAGATTATACAATTTCTTCAAATAATGGGGAAAAATGTTTTGGATCCTTGTCATGTATTGGAGGTAAAGCAAAAATTGAAATTGCTGCTTTAAATAATAAAAATTTTAAATTGAAGATTAATGAGATATCACATAAAAGTTTTAATAAAAATAAGTTAAGTTTAGCATTAATATCACATGTTAAATTAATAAAATCAATAATTGATGATATAATTAAGATAAAATCTGAAATTAAAGAAGAAGAAGAAAATTTTATGAAAGAACAAATGAAAAATCCAATGAAAAAACACCAATATCAATTAATGAAAAGTAAAAAAGACAAAAATTTTAAAATGAAGAAGTCATTAAAATTAAAAAGCAATAATAAAAATAAATACGAAATCAGTGATAACAATTCAACTAATCTTTCTCAACAAACGTTATATCAAACAGAAGAAGAATTTGACTCAGATAGTGAACTTTCAGAAGTTGAAAAACTAAATAATAAGATATCTATTCCTGAAAATTTATTAGAAATTTATGTAAAATCAGGTCAAATCCCAAATATTTATGATGATTCAGATCAAATGAATGATTATATTATGCTTCATAAAATGAATTATAAAAATAAAAATGAAATACCTAATAATGAAGATGTTCGGACGTTTTTTGAATATATAAATAGTAATTTAGAAATTGTAACAAGAGAATGTGTTTCAAAAATAAAAGAGTTAGGAAGTAATAAATGGATTAAAAGTATTGATGTTCTTGTTAATGATATGAACATTATTCAGAAGTCAAGCTTTATTATTAAAGAAATAATGAATCCATTAAAATTATGTGATGATTCCAAAATTAATACCTATTCACTTGGATTAATTAAGGGTTCTACACAATTAAAAGATATTGCACTTTTTAAAATGACTAACAATGGTAATATGGACTTTAATTTTAGTATTACTGAGAATTTGACAAATTCAATAAAACCATTAGACTATGATTCTAGAAGTCAACCATTTAATATTAGTCCAGCAACTAGCGTATTAGAAAAAGATAAAACATTAGACGTGAAATTATCTTTTAAATCAAGTATTGCAGGGAAGTATGAACAACAATTTGATATTTATTCTGACAATAAAGTGATTGCTTCATTTTATGTAAATATAAGTGTTGGTAATCCATCATTTTCAATATACCCTGGTTCAGTTGACTTTGGAATTGTACAAATAAATACATTATCGACAAGAATGATATCGATTACTAATAATGGTTCATATAAAGATAATTTCTTAATAGAACCAAAAGAAAAAAATAAAAGTAATAATAAAGTGTTTTTATTTGAAACAACAAAAGGTATGATTGAATGTAATAATGAGATATCTATTCCCGTAACTTTTTCTCCTAGAAATGAAGATAAAATGAATGAAGATTTTATTTTAAGTTGGTTTGGTAAACCAATTTTGATACATGTAAGTGGTATTGGTGGTGAAAGTAATTTGATACCAGTATATAAAGAAATGAATGATATTAAAGATGAATGTCTTTGTTTTGGTGATTCAGAGATAGGAAAAGAATATACCAAAAAATTTATAATTAAAAATATTGGAAATGTTGAATCAATATTCAAGATAGAATATGATGAATATTTAATGGATTTTGAAATGAATAATTTCGAAAAATCAAAAGTTAAACTTCGTCCTAATGAAGAAATTACAGTAAAAGTAATATTTACACCACAAAGTTATGGATTATTAGCAACACCAATAAAATTAATTCAAAAAAATAATACAAGATTTACTATTCCAGTTAAAGCTAATTGTGGAGAATTTAAATATTCTTTGAATGAAATAAAACCAATAAAAGGTATCAAAGTAAATACAACAGAAACCAGAGATATTATATTTAGTAACACAGGTACTTTTGATGTTCCAGTATCTATATATTTATATCCTTCATATCTGGAATCTATTATAAGTATCAGAATTAATAACAATGAAAGTCAAAATATTTCTTATATAAAAGAAGACCGTATATATTTAAATGATGAAGATAAAATTGATAATAAAGCATTTAAAGAAAGAGCTAAATATAAAAATAAAAAATATACAGGTATAGTTAAAACTAATGGTGCTTTAAATATGACTCTTACTTTTAAACCAGATATTAGTGGATTAATAAAAGGTGCTTTAGCAATTACCAAAATAAAAAGTAATGAGCCATTTGAGTTACCAATACGATTTGTAGCATATAAAAATGAAGTTTGCTTGGAAGATAATTCTGATGTTAATTTTGGATTAATGTGCATTAATCAAAAAACACCAATAAAGGTGAAATTAATGAATTTTGGCAATCAAAATTATAAATTTAGAATATATTTTAGAAAAGTTAAGCAATTTGAAGATAATAAAAATAAAAAAAAAAATAAAAAATCACTAAAGAAAACTAAAGAAAAAACAGTAAAAAGAAAAACAGGAAAAGCTGAAACTGGTAAAAAGGGTAATAAAAAATCAGCAATATTAACATCAACCCCTGTTTGGAATATTAAAACTCCTGAAAGTATAAATCAAAATATTAATAATAGTTATTTTATTAATAATTAATGGAAATTATAATATAAATATGTCTTAAATTATTCATATAATTATTGTTAATTTTATTTAGATGATAATATATCACCTAAAAGTGAAATTGAGATTGAAGGTTATTTCATGCCATTAGCTGAAACTGAAATAGATGAATATCAAGATGAATTAGTAGTTGATATATTAACTGTAAGATAGTATTAATATATTTATATATATCTATATATCTATATATTTTTTTTTAAAATAAAACTTATACATATATATATGAATTTTTTTTTAATAAGAATGACACTAATGAATGGAAAGAAGTCGAATGTGTTAAGTACACCGGTGGAGGTGGATATGCTAGCTTTGAAATAGATGAAAAATTTATAGATGGAGGAAATTGTTCAATTGGGAATCAAAAAGAACTATTCATAAATATAAAAAATTCTGTAATATAACATTTTTTATATAATATAAATAATTAAAGAAATAATATTAATAGATATTAAATAAAATAGGGAAATGCAAAAATTTATTATACATTAGATGAATATTGGGAAAATAACAACGTATTTATAGTAGAAGATGATTTATTAGAAGGATTTATTAATAAAGAATCAGAATATAAATTCAAAGTAATATTTAGACCAACGGATGAAATAAATTATGACACAATACTAAACTTTAATACAATTCTTGGAAAAGAAGATATACAATTAAAAGGAAGAGGTAAATATATATTAATAAAATATTAATATTATATATATTAGTCTTAACAAATCTATATATTAAATTTTATGTAAATAAGGTGTGGAATATGATATTTTAAAGGATAAACTAATACCTATAGATTTTGGTTCTGTATTTTATAATGAAGAATTTGGTGGAATGGTAAATGGATATATTTTAAAAATTAGAATATATTTATATAGCTTACATCTTATTAAATAAAATTTAATAATAATAATTTATGCTAGTATAAAATATATAATGGCTGTAAATATGATATTAAAATTGCAATTGATGTTGTTCACTACATTGGTAATAAATGCATTATAGTAAAAGATTTTTCTGTTTCTCCAAAAATTTTAAATGTTTCTGGTAATAATGAGATAGAAACATTGTAAGTTTAAAAAATATATATAAGTATAATATATTTATTATGATTAATATCTCTTAATATTAATTATAATAAATAATTATTAGTAATGAATATACTATTAAAGGTTTAATTGAATATGAATATGGGGATGAGGTTTCTCGAATTATTGATGATATTAATAATAATCCATATGAATACCATGTAAGAATGTCAATTATTGATGGACCAGAATATACTATACCACTTTCATATTGTTTAGAAATGAAATCATTAAAATTAATCGATATAAGAGCATGCCATAACAACCAATTTAGTATTAATTATGACGAAGAGAAAACCATTGATATAATTGATTGTGGTGAAAAGGATTTCAATAAAGAAAAAAAAATTAAATTAATTTTATATAATCCAGGAAATATAAGATTACCTTATAGCATTAAAACAACAAATAAAAAAATATTTGCGCTTTCAACTGAAAATGGATATATTAATGGAAAAGAGTATATTAATATTAATTTAATATTTAAAGAATATAATTTTGATGAAAATGAAGAAATTCCTCAGAAAATTGAATGTGATGATAATTTGTTAGTAACTTTTAATAATAATAAGGATTTGCCATATCTTTCAATACCATTGAAAGGTGTTTTAGTAGATAATGCTGAACAAATATCATTCCCAAAACCAATTGAATTTCCATTAACATTTAATGAAACATCATCATATAAAATTCTGGAATGGAGAAATCCTGTTAGAAGACCTATTAATTATAGATTAAGTATATCAAATGAATTTTCAGATATATTTAAAGTAGCTGAATCAAAATTTTCTAATGACTTTATTAATGAAATAGAGGTATATTAATATAAATAAATTTATTCAAAATTTCATTATTTATTCAATTAAAATTAACAATTAAATTGATAATATTTTTTTAGGGTACCGTGAATACAAGAGGTTTATGCCAATTAAAATTAGCTTTCATTCCAATTGTAGAAACTATATATAAAGGAACAGCCTTTTTAGAAACAGAAGAAGGTTCATTTCCAATTGAATTAATAGGTAAAAGTGAATCACCAAAAATATCAGTAAATAAAAAAAAAATCTCAATAAGGAATGTTATGGTAAATACAATAAAGTCAGGAGAAATTTTAATTTCAAATAAATGTAGTATTCCATTAACATTAAAAATAAATTTTACAAATAATGTCTTTTTTAGTGATGAAAGGTAATGGTTAATAATATTAAAATAATGTATCAATATATTTAGTAATAAAATTTATATAATAACGGCTTTGAACTAATTGAATATATTATATAGTTCTATAACTCTAATGCCAAATGAACCTTTATTCTTAAAAATTAAATTTAAAGCAAAGATAGAAAGTGAAGAAAAAGGAGAAATTCAATTTTCTTATTATAGTGAAGTGGATGGGGAACATAAGATTATAAGTACTGTTAAATTATCTGGTAATGAAAATTTATCAAGAACTAACAGACCTAGTTCCCATAAATCTCATAGATCTCATAAATCTCATAAATCTCATAGATCTCATAGTTCTAATAGTTCTAATAGTTCTCATAGTACTCATAGCTCTGATAGTTCTAGTAGTTCTGATAGTTCTAGTAGTTCTTATAGTACTCATAGTTCTAATAGTTTTCATAAATCTCATAGTTCTCAAAGATCTCATAAATCTCATAAATCTCATAGTTCTGATAGTTCTCATAGTTCTCATAGTACTCATAGTTCTTATAGTTCTGATAGTTCTCATGGTATTCATGGTTCTCATGATCAAAATAGTCATCACACATCTTCTAAAGAAGGTCATTCAACTAGAAAGAAAAGCATATATGATTCTAATGGAAAAATAATTGATGTTGAATCAGAGACTGAAAGCAGTTTTGATGAAAATGAAAGTCAAGAAAATTCATATTCTAACATAGGTGATAATTCATCTAATTTTGATAATGATAGTGAAATTGAAAATAATAAAAGTGAGGGAAGTGATAATAACGATGAGATATCTAAATATAAAAATAATGAAGATAATAATGTCGAACGCATTTCAAAACATAGAATCAATGAAAGGAGAAGAGGCCATCATAGTCGCCGTAGTAGACATGACAAATATGGAAGTGAAAATAATGATGATATGAATGAAAAGTATGAGCACAAAAGAAAAAAACAATATAAAATGGATGGAACAGAAGAAAGTATTGTATTTGATAATAAACAATTTGATAAAATTTCAAATAATTATATAAAAAAGGGATATAATATGTCTTCGGAACAAATTGAAGAATTTAGAAAAATACATACTCAAAAATCATTGAAAGAACTTCAGGATATTATGAAAAATATAAATATAATGAGTAATATTGATAAATCAAAAATACCATTTGATAAAATTCTCAATGATTATAGAAATGGAAAAATTACAGAATATTCATTAGTTGGAAGTGATGGTAATATATATAAATCTAAGACAAATCTATATATTGATAAAAATGGATATATATTGGATGTGTCAAATATTAAAAAGATGGAAATAAAATTCTTACATATTAAAAAAGATCATACTGTAAAGAAGAAAATAGAATATGAAAATATAAGTAATCAAATAGTAGAGATGCAAGCAGTTGATGAAAGTGGAAATGTTATAGAACCAGGGCAGGAATTAATTTCAGATAAAAAGGTATTATAATATTTTATTTTTAATAATTACAATATATTAGAAATTATATAATATTGAAAATATTTATATAATAATATTATTTTAGATTGTCAAATTTAAAGTTATTCCCCCATCTGCAAAAATAAAACCTCATAGTACTGAAACCTTTACTATATCTGTTACGGTAAAAATAAATAAAATTAAAATTTTTTATAATAATTATAAATATTATCATCATCATCATCATCATCATCATCATCATCATCATCATAATAATAATAATAATAATAATAATAATAATAATAATAATAATAATAATAATAATAATAATAATAATAATAATAATAATAATAATAATAATAATAATAATAATAATAATAATAATAATAATAATAATAATAATAATAATAATAATAATAATAATAATAATAATAATAATAATAATAATAATAATAATAATAATAATAATAAATTAATTAATTAATTATAAATAAAATATAGGGACTTGATATAGGGAATGATAAATTTAATATAACATTAAGAACAAAAACAGATAATCCAAAAATAATTAGTATTTCATCATATACTAGCGTAATTCCAGACATTTCAAAAAAAAAAATGGATGCACTTAAAACTTTTTCAAAAGTATTAATGAATTATAATTATTTTAAATTTAAATTATAAAATTTTAATTAAACTTTTTATTTATATTTTATTTAAAATTTTATTATTTATTTATTTTTTTTTTAGGTGGACCAAACAATTGAATCTCAACTTAAGTTGCCATCTCCTCATAATGATGAATTACTAAAAGATGATATTTGGAAAGTATTAAATCCTATTATTAGAGTCAAAATGAATAAACCATCTGAAGAATATCATTATATGCCTTACTTTGAAGTAATAATAATAATAATAATAATAATAATAATAATAATAATAATAATAATAATAATAATAATAATAATAATAATAATAATAATAATAATAATAATAATAATAATAATAATAATAATAATAATAATATCATAATAATAATAATAATAATAATAATAATAATAAAATAATAATAATAATAATAATAATAATAATAATAATAAT
Organism: Neocallimastix lanati (nom. inval.); assembly: GCA_016946835.1. Lineage (NCBI taxonomy): Eukaryota > Fungi > Neocallimastigomycota > Neocallimastigomycetes > Neocallimastigales > Neocallimastigaceae > Neocallimastix > Neocallimastix lanati (nom. inval.). The sequence goes on along the minus strand of JACVTC010000039.1, from coordinate 560,638 downwards.
AAAATAATAATAATAATAATAATAATAATAATAATAATAATAATAATAATAATAATAATAATAATAATAATATCATAATCATAATAATAATAATATATATATAGCCTTTAATATTAGATGTAGATCTATCACAAAAAGTCCAAAGACCTTTGGCAATACCAAAAGAAATTAAAAAAGTTAGGCAAGCATGGTATTCCAATAAGATTTTCATGTCATTTAATCATAAAGAAAATGTAAATTCATATTTAATATTTAATAATAAAATTTTAATATTTTAAGTATATTAATAATATTATTAAAAATATTTTTTTTAAAACTATTTTCATTAATAATTACCATTTTTTTTAATAATATTTTTATTTTAATTGGTAGAACTTTACTCCATTAACTGAGAAGAAGATAAGAGAAGAAAAAGCTGAAGAATTTATTAAGCAAATTGAGAAAAAGCCTATTATATTGAAAAAAAGAAGATAACAAAATTAAAGCTAATATTATTTTTATTGCTTAAATTAATAAAAATTAATATTATTAAATTATATTAAATAATTTATGCATTCCTTTCTATGTTAATTTAAATAAAAATAAATGAAAATAAAAATATATATATATAAAGAAATAAAGAAAAAATAATAAAAATAAAAAATATAATACATATCTATTATTCTTATTAAAATATCGCATAAAGAATAAATATTCATTTTTATATTGTTATAATTTCATTTATTATAATAAATAGTATTAATTTTTTTTTTTTTTTTTTTTTTTTTTTTTTTTTTTTTTTTTGTATACATAATTTTTTTTTTTATATAAACTTTAAATTAGTATTTAAAATTTTATAAAAAATTATAAAAAAATATGGAAAATAAATATTTAAAAATTTTTCAGTAATAAATACTTTTTATTTGTACTAATATTAAAAAAAAAATAATTTAAATTTACAAACTTAAAAGATTTAAAAATAAATTATAAAATTAAAAAATGTCATAAAATGTAAATTAATAATATTAACAAATTAATTCTATTTTTCAATATTATTAATTAATATGATCATTATATATTCAAGATTTTATACATATCAAATCTTGAATATATAATGATTTATTCATTTTATTTGCTACTGTTCTGTATATTGTGGGACTTGCAGAATATCTTGCTAATACAACGCCGATCACTAGTAGCTCTCATGAGTTACTTTTTGAGAGGTTTAGCAAAAACCCTTTCATTACCAAGAGTGCTGACGTCGTACCGATATGGCAAAGGAATGTTACAGTTAGAAGTCCTGTTAATTCTCATCAATACATATTTACAAACAATACTAACACAGAACCTTTAGTAAGCAATTCAATTTTTGATGATCTTTCTTGTGGTTCATGGGTGAGTTTAGTGAATACCACGCAATCTATTTTAAAGACTTTACTTCTTTGTTTTGTTATTTTAGATTTTAATGGTGATTATGTTACTACACATACTATACATCACACCGAAATTTTTTATTTTTGAACTTATTTTCTTAGACTAAATTAAGTTTGTTATGTTTTAATCTTTTATTATTTTTTATTTATTTTTTTATATACATTTTATTTTTTTTATCTTTAAATTATATAATGCATTTTTTTAATAATGTAATAAATAAAAATATATTAATCTATTTAATAAAGCACTGGAAGTGTATTCTCTTTCTAGTCTAAAAAAAAAAATACTTATCAAATTTAAAAAATGGTGAAGTTGTAGGAATTAAACAACTATAATTAAACAAAGTTTCGAAATCCGAACTGGATGTCATAATAGTAATAAAAATAAAGAATTAAAAAGCGTAATATTCATAATATTAATTAATTAAAATGATAATATATAATAACATAATAATGCATTAATAATAATATTGTTATTATTATTACAATTACAATTGCTATATATTTTATTGTGATTGTTTTTTATTTTGAATTATTTTTATTTTAAATAAAAATAGATTGAAATTGATTTATTAAAGAAATTTAAGGTAATAATAATCATAATCATAATAATCATAATCATAATCATAATCATAATCATAATCATAATCATATTCATAATCATAATCATAATCATAATCATAATAATCATAATCATAATCATAATCATAATCATAATCATAATCATAATCATAATCATAATCATAATAATAATAATAATAATAATAATAATAATAATAATAATAATAATAATAATAATAATAATAATAATAATAATAATAATAATAATAATAATAATAATAATAATAATAATAATAATAATAATAATAATAATAATAATAATAATAATAATAATAATAATAATAATAATAATAATAATAATAATAATAATAATAATAATAATAATAATAATAAAAACAACAACAGCAATAATAATAATAATAATAATAATCAGCATTAAATTAATAAAAAATTTCAATGAATTATTAGAATCCAAATATTGTGAAATATTGTGGATTCATTAAAACAAATGATTTTTTAAATATAATTCTTGAGTAAATATCTACAAATATATACAATTCTAATAAATTTATATATTTAATTAAAAAAATAATAATAATTGTAATATATATATTGAAGATATTGTAAAAATAGACATAACAAACAATTTATAAGATTTCCTGAAAATCTTGTTGCTGTTTATATTAGTCATGTTTTAGATGGATTATTATAATTACATGAACAAGGTGTAATTCACAGAGATATAAAAGGTAGCATATATTTTCAACTTCGTCAAAAATTTAAAATGTTTTAAATATATTTAATTTATGGAGAAACCATAAAAATTAAACATATCAATCCTTTTCTGTTATTATAATTAATGTTGAAATTAAATGAAGGTCCAAATATTTTAACAACTAAAGATGGATCAAATTAATTCTGTTAAAAAATGGAATGAAGCAATAACAAGTAATGCAAAAATATTGAAATAAATATATTTAGATATCAATAAAAATCCAGTAATTTTGGAATTACCTCAACAAATTAATTCAGTCTTCCAATGACAGATGTAAAAATAAATAATTTATAAGCTGAATCAGAAAAAGAAGGTATTATTATATAATATTATATATATATATATATATGAATTCTATATTATCATTTATAAGTACACCTGGTATATTTTTTAATGTATCTTTTAAAAAAAATTTTTTTTGTTGCTTTAGGTTATAATTTTTAATTTTATTTATTAGAAATATTAATATCATTAATATATTTAATGAATCTATAAATAATTCAGGGAATTATAGAATTTTGAAAAATTATGATTTACAAAAAAATTATTCAATAAGAAAAAATTTGAGTTTTTGAAATTGATAATGGCATTAATATTGATAGTACTAATATTAATTTTATAAATAATTGAAGAAAGGTTAAATTATTATTTAATATGTATGTAGAAGATAAAAGCGATGATAATGATTTAGAAGACATATTATGGACTGAACGTAAGTTTAATAGGCAAAATTAAAACTAATAAATGAATGTAATATAAATTGATTTCATATTAAATAATATAAATTCTATAGAGGATGATTTGAAATTGTAAAAAATAAAAACAACCAAACTTGTATGTGTAATATTTATACTTTGAATTATAATTATATATTGTAAATTTTACTAATATGATAGTTAAAAAAATTAGTTTGTTTTAATTTCAACGGCAGATGATGAAGATGAAGATAAGGATGATCTATTTTCAGAAATGTGTGAAGAATTTAATGAAATTGGTAAATCAATTTATTAAATATATATTTTATATTATTTAAATAGTAATTTAATTATAACACAAATAAAATAAATAATTGATTTAAAAGAACATGAAAAGAATATACAAAAGGTAAAAAACAGTATTTTGACAGCAGAAATAAAACCACATATTATTTCATTATCTTCTTCAAATATAGACATGTTTAAAAAAAGTAGTCAAAGATTGGTATTAAATCTTTTCAATAAATATAATCGAGAAATTTAAATATTTACATTAAATAAATTTTTTTTAAATATTTAATTTAAAAATTAAATAGATTCACATTATTTACAGAACAACCAGATTTAACAAATAAATTAATTACAAATTATTTTATATTACTTATCATTGATGGATTAGAAAAATTCAATCATCACAAACAATAACTGAAATATTTGAATTAGTTAAAATTATATGCATAAATTTAAATTTTTTTTTTCTTTAATCATAAAAATTTTAAGTTAAATTTTATAGAAAATTATTTTATATAAAAATAGATATCTTCAAAAAATAATGAATTTCAAGAACATTTTATATTACTTGGTGGTCTTTCTATAATAATATCATATGCAGAAGTGCAATATGAACATAACATACTATTTTTAGCCTCTTTTATTATTCCAACTATATGTAAAAATACAAAATTTGTAACAATCTGTAACATTTCAAACATTTATTTTATGTCGAGGTCTACCAGTATTAGTTGTATTACTTGGCGGTGATTATTATGAAAATAAAGATTTAATTTTCATGATAATTGATAATGTATAAGATATATTTGAAATACAGGTAGATATTTTATATATTAACAACGAAATAATTAATTTTAAAAAATAAAAATAATTTATTTTGAAAATAAAAATTTAATTTAGAGTTCAACACCAAAAAGTGACAATTTACAATTACTTTGTGGAATATATTAAATTTTTATTTAATAGTTATATAATATAATATATTATTTATTAAATAATTTTTATACATGTATATTAATATCTATTATCAATTATTAAGTGATGCAACAATAAAAGAAATTATGCAATAAATAAAACTATTAAATGTAATTTTATATTTTTCAACGTAAATACTAATATCAAAATTTTGAATATATTAAAAAGTAATAATATATTATAAAATAAAAAGTAATATATTATAATGATAAATGAAAATATAATAATAAATATTTTAATACATTTATATAAATTATATATATTAAAATTTTTATTTATAATTATTAACTTTGAAATAAAAAAATTTTTAATCGTTTATTTAAAATCGAAAAAAGAGTAATAATAATAATAAAAAATAATAAATAATAAATAATAAATAATAAATAATAAATAATAAATAATAAATAATAAATAATAAATAATAAATAATAAATAATAAATAATAAATAATAAATAATAAATAATAAATAATAAATAATAAATAATAAATAATAAATAATAAATAATAAATAATAAATAATAAATAATAAATAATAAATAATAAATAATAAATAATAAATAATAAATAATAAATAATAAATAATAAATAATAAATAATAAATAATAAATAATAAATAATAAATAATAAATAATAAATAATAAATAATAAATAATAAATAATAAATAATAAATAATAAATAATAAAATATTATAACTATTTTTTTTTATGCCAAACCTACTTTTATTTTAATAATTTTCTTTATTTTTATTTTTATTATTTATTTATTTATTATTACTTAATAGTAATAATTACTACTCTTTTTACTAAGAGATTTATAGAATATTTATATTTTCTTTAAAATTTGAACTATAATTAATTATTTAAAAATTAAATGAATTTTATAGAATTATTAAAATAATTTTTATATCATTAATTCATAGAATTAAATATAAAATAAATATATATAAAATAAATATATATAAGAATTTAAACTTATTTATTTTATTCCAAAAATAATTAATTTACTTATTTTAATAATATATCATTAAAATTTTATGATATTTTAGTACTTCAATAATATTTTAATTGTATATTATATTTTTATTATTTTATATTTTAAAAATTATTAAATTTTTATTATTAAATTTTATTATTATTAAATTTTATTTTTGAGAATCTAAAAAAAATCAGTAGTACAATAGTTTAGTTCTTCATTATTTTCGTACAACTTTATTGTTATTTTATTCTTTTAATATTATCTAAAGTTTAGACTATAAATTTAAAATAGTGTAGATTAAATAATTTAATTGTCAATAACGAAATTAAATTTCGATTTATTTATTTGTGAATTTCAATTTTAAATCTACTAATATTTGCGATTGACAATTAGTAAATACTAAAATCAAAATTTTATTATACACTTCTTAATTTGAATTTAATTTTTTTATTTAATTTCAAATAATAACCCTTGACGAAAATAAATAAACAATGGAAATAGGTGATAACTCCTTAAATAATGGGGGTACGAGGATTAGCCGATAAAACTGGTACCGTTTAAGATTTATAACATATCCAAAATTCAGCCTTCTAGCTTCACTGGATCACAAGATATTCCATTAAAGATTAATTTATAATAACTTAATTTCTTATTTTCCAAAGTAATAAATATATCTAATAAAATATAATTCTTTAAATTACATTAATTATAATATTATTTAAATAATACTTTAGATTCCAAATTATCATACATCAATAATCAATTATTAAAAAATTAAAATGTACTTCAATTAATCTTTTTGAAAGATTATTATTTTTTATATAACATTATATAGAATAACTTTGAAATACATTTTAATAAATAAGTAAATAAATAAATAAATAAATAAATAAATAAATAAATAAATAAATAAATAAATAAATAAATAAATAAATAAATAAATAAATAAATAAATAAATAAGTAAAAACAAAAAAAGATTAAAAAAATATTTGATAATCTTTTATTACACTTGGTGTTACATGTTTATAATTATTTATATAATAATATATTACATACCAATCAAATTACACTAGGAAACTAACCGAAATTGGACATAAAAAATTAAAATAAAATTTAATAAAAATTTAGAAATAATTTTAAATTAAAAATTCAACTTAATAATCAAATAGAGTAAATAAAGAAGAAACTAATAATTATTAATTTACCATTTGTAAATAATAATAAATATTTTTCTTTATAATTTTATTCATTATTTCTCACATTATTAAATACTATTTCTTTTATTTGTTTATTTGTTTACTTTCCTGCTTAATTATTGTAAATAGTTTAAAATTTCCAAAAATATAAATACATGTAAAATTTTATAACTTTGTTCATCATTATTATTACAAGTATTAGAATTATTAATAAATACTAATAATGGCCTTGTCATTACTAATTCTAAAAGAAAAATAAGGGAAAAGAAATACTATTTTATAAAGATCGAGGTATTTTTTATTATAATTTTTAATTTATATAGTTATTTTAGTAATAATAATTTTTTTTTTTTTAATTTAATAAATAATTATAAAAAAGTCAAATAAATTATCTTAAGTGTTTATTATTTTAATTAATGTGTTTTCAATTTATATTTATGAATCGAACTTTATTGTCAATATTGAGAAGAAATGTACAGAAATTGTTATTTAAGTTTACCTCACATAATAAAATTATTGCTTTCATATAGTAATAGAACTTTCCTATTTTCTAAATTTTATTATTTCCAAAATTATTATTATTATTAATAATAATTTATTTCAATTATTTATATAGTATTCTTTATATCAATATTTATTATATAATTACTTATAGTAACACTTTTAAATAAAATTATAATTAATAATTATAAACAAAATTTATTTAAAAATTTATATATAAAGTTGTAATATTTTATAATTTTATAAAATATAAATTTTAAATTTATTTATTTATTTATTTATTTATTTATTTATTTTTAAATTAATTTATTTCCTAAAAAAAAAAAAAGGTCATATTAAATAAAAAAATAAAATTATATATATATATAAAGACATAAATAATAATAATAATAATAATAATAATAATAATAATAATAATAATAAAAATAATAATAAAAATAATAAATAAATAAAATATTAAAATTTATAAACTTTATTAATTATTTTTTATTTATTATGTCTTTTTTTTTTTTTTTTTTTTTTAATTATATTTAATATTTCAAATAATAAATATTATTTTAAATATTATTATAAATAATTGTTAAGTGATAAATTTTGTAATAAATAAGATGATTAATTCAAAAAAAGTAAATATAAGTCCTGCTCTAGATGTTACTTTCAAAAATTTATTTGGAATAGAAAAGAATAAATATTTATTAATTGATTTTCTTAATAACATATTAAAACTAACTGAAGAAAAAGAAATTATAAATATAGTTTATTTAGATAAAGAAAAAGTGGGAACCAATATAATTAAAACAATTCAAGAGAAAGAAAGTGGAAGAAAAATTTTATTAGGAATAAAGTATGGAGAAGGTACAGATACTACCAGCTATGATAATGGTACTACTAATAATGATAATGTTAATAATATTGAACATTTTATATATACAATATTGGAAGAACTTTATCAATATTCATCTGAAATTTTAAACAATAAATTTGAAGTTATAAACAATAAAGTTGAAAATTTAATTGAAATCAATAGTGTAAATGGTGATATTAAAGAAATAATTATGAAAATTATAAATAATCACAGAGAAAATCTAAATACTATAAAAAATAAAAAAATTATTGAATTTAAAAATTTTATGTTCAATTTATTAAAACCAGAAGATCCTCATCTTATTAGTATTAAAGCTAAGACAAAAGGAGAGGAAATTTTAAATATAGAAATTTTAGTGAATGAAGAACCTAAAATGATTAAAAGATCAGTTTTCTATTCTTTAGAAACAATTTATAGTTCATCGCCTAATGGTAATTTCTCCTGTTCAATACCAAAAGTAATTATGATAAATATTTTAAATTCTAATTTATTTAATTCTACAGAAAAAGGAAAAACTATTCCTCACTCGAACTATACCTTCAAAGAAAAAGACACCAATGACGAAAAAGGTTTTGAAGATTTATTTAATATTCATATCATTGAATTACTCAAATACAAAGAATATGGAAAAAAACATACAAATGAACTGAGGAGAGATAACCCATGGATACTCTTTTTAAATAATCCTAATGATGATTTCTTTAAACAAGAAACCACACCAAAAGTATTTATTGATGCAAGGGAAGAACTAATATATTTACAGAATAATCCTGAATTTCAAGATTTATATGATACAAGAGAAAGGCAAATAAGAAATGAAAAATCAAGAATGAGTTCTAAAAGAGAAAGGCAAATAGGAGATAATAAATCGAGAACAAAAGGTAAAAAAAAATGCACGTAAATAAAGCCATTGAAACAAGTATAAATGAAGAGACAAGCAGTTCACATTTAAAATTTTTAATAAATTTTCTGAAGAAGGATTATAAATTAGAAGAAATAAAAAACAATTTTAAAATATTTACTGCAGAAGAATCAGTAAAAGTTGAGAATTTTATTAAAGATCTATATTATAAAATTAAGGATTTATCTGATAAATTGAAAATAAATGAAGATAATATATTAGAAATTTGTAATAAATATGATATAAGCATAAAAGAAAGGACAGTAAAAAAACAAAGAACGAACAAACGAAAAAAAAAAAAAATAATAAAAAAAGCAAAAAAAAAAAATAATAATTAAATAGTAATTAAATAAAAATTTAAAAAATAAAAATCATTTTAAATTGAATAAATGTATTTTCTAAAATATCTAAAATACCTATTGAAATATCATACGAAACATTAAATAAATAAATAGAATTAAAAAATATATATATTAGATTATTATATTTTTATCTTTTGAATGAAATAATTTTTTTTTTAAAAAAAAACAACTAATATTATATTATTAAAATTAATAATAAAAATATTATTATATTTAATATAAGATGAAATGTTTTTTTTTTATTTTTTAATCAAGGTTTGGGATGAAATATAATATATAAATTTTTATAATGCTCCTTATTAATACTAAATAAAATAAAATAATATAAAATAAAAAAAAACCATTTATAATTCACATTTATAATTATACTGTTTTACCTGGAAATAAGTTAAAAATAAAAAATTTCCTTAATATATAATATTAGTTATTATAATGTGACAATAAATTTATAAGATATAATTTAAAAAAAAAATAATAATAAAAAAAAAATAGAAATAAAGTTTATTATATTAAATTATTTTTATATTTTTAATTTTTATATCATAATTTGGTTAAATTTAAATTTTTACTTTTATATATATATATATATATATATTTTTTTTTTAAAATAACAAAATATGATAAAATTTATAAAAATAATAATATTTATTATCATTACTATTATTACTAATCATTATAACAAGATTTTTTAATTCATAAAAACTATTAAATATTATTTTTGTTTTTTTATATTATTATTATTTTTTGATTATGCTTAAAAGTATTTAAAATTGAATTCATTTTTGTTATTTATTATTTATAAAATTAATTTTTTCTTAATTCATTTAATTAATTTTTTGTTATTGCTTTTGTTTATAATTAATAAATAATTATTTATTTTGTTTCTTGTTGTTTTTTTGTAATTTATAAATAATTATTTTTTTAGTTACTTGGTGCGTCATACGAAATCCAATCATAATAAGTACTAATATTAGTGCTTCCATTGAAAAGTTCAAGCCAGTCATTTACATCAATACTGTTCCAAGAATTTGTCATAATTTTACTTAGAATATTTGGAATGTTATCGTAGGCAGTGTAGACTTCTCTACCATCCACATACCGAGTAATATGTTTTCCATCCCAGAAGAAACCATAGGTATGGAAACCTTGAGAAGCATTGAATCCAAGATAGTGAATATGTTCATAATGAGTAACACTATTGACGTAATAGTTAAATTATACTTCAGTGGTATTGTAACCAAGGAATTCAATATCGATTTCATCCAATTTAATACCATCACCTGGGCCAGTATAGGTGAAGAAAGAGGAACTACACCAGGATTCTTAATGGATTTCATATTGACTTAAACATACCAAAATCATAATAATTTTTAATACGATATTCATCACAAATATATCCAGACCAATTAACATCAATAGTAATCTTTAATTGGTCATCTTCAAAATTGTTATTATATGACATGAAAGTACAATTAAATATATTACCAGTGGACCAATTGGCTATGTCAAATATACTTGAATCATGGTAGTTAAAGTTCATATTTTCATGATTACCATTCTAAGCTGAAGTAACCAAAGTTGTCGACAATCTTAAGGCTAATAATGTAATAAATATATTTTTCTTTCTTTCTTTTTCTTTTTCTTTTTTTTTTTTGTCTTTTTTAATAGTAAATTTTATTTCAAATAAAATATTTTCTATAATTGTTATATTTATCTATTAATTAATTAATTAATTAATTAATTAATATATAATAAAAAATAATATAATTTTTTATTAATGAAAAAAAAAATTTTTTTTATCTCTATTTATTTTATATACAAATGTGACACTAATCGAAATGATTTATCCATTATATAAATTTAAGGTTTTTGATATATAATGAAATTATGAACCTAATTTATAATAAAATATTGAACAATAAAATATTATAAAAATAAATTAAAAAATTAGCATAATTAATATATTGTAAAACCGTGACTTATAAATTGATATGCAGGACTTTTATGTGCTACTAATTTTTAATAATATTTAATTAACCTTTATTAATATATTTTAATTTATAAAACCCAATTAACCAAGGGTCTTCTCTAAACTACAATAAAGAAGAGTAGTTATTAGGAAATCTTTATAATAATTTAATAAATATTAATAATAATAAATATAGATTTAAAATATATTATATCGAGTATAGTATAATATATAATAAATATATATTAAAATAATAAATATAATAAATATAACTATATAATTCTTAAAATGAAAATAAGAATAATAAAGTTAAATATATAAGAATATAATTATATAATAAATATGAATATAATAAATAATATCAACTATATATATTTAATTATAATTAAAATAACTAAAACTATTTCATTATATTATATTTTATAATATATAGAAGTATTATGTATTTTTAATATAAACTTTAAAATAAATATGAATAGTTAAGTTATATATATAATAATATTCTTATTATATATATTTAGAAGAAATTAACTATTTAATTTAATATATTTAATATATTTCATATTATAATGAATAATATATATATAAATATTGAATAATATATGAATAAGAAATTATTTCAAATATTATTATTGACAAAATATATGTTGCTACACATATTTGTTTTATATCAAAATTTAATCAAAACTAAAATTATTAATAGCATAAAATTATGTATTATTAAATGAAATATTCAAATAATTAATGTTATTTGTAATTATAGGGGTATTTAAAAAAGTATATAAATAAAATTTTTATTATTTAATAATGTACTTTTTAAATAAAATAATAGTTTTTATAATTATTTAAGGAAAAATATTAACAACACATGAATATTTGCTTAAACAATTAAATATTTAAAATATAAACTAAAATATAAATAAAAACATTATTATTTTTTATCATATATTTTTATAAATTTAGTAAATAAAGAATAAAGATAAATTTCAATTAAATAAATTATTTCTACCCAATAAAGAACAATACTGAAGTAATTTATACCTTTTATCACTTTTATCTTTCCTTGACATTTCGTGATAATTAAAAGTATAATATAAATTTAATTTATTTTTCGATACATAATTAAAAAAAAAAGAAATAATAATATTTGATATTAATGAAAATTAACAATAGTCTATTAAGATATTAATGACTTTTTCATTATAATTATAATGCTATTACATCAGCTAGAAAAAGAGAATTTAAATAATATAATAATGGTATTAATTCAATTCGTTATTAGATCTATTTATTTTACTTTTTCCATTTTCTCTCTCAGGATTACCCGTACATATCTCTTAACGTCCAGATTGGTTTCGATGCTAAGCACAATTTTTTAAACGAAATAATAATAGGTCATCAACGTAATCTTTTTGGTGTGTTCAACTTTTTTGTTTAGGGTTTTGGTAATTTCCTTTTTTGAGTTGGCGTCAACATATGTATAAAATTTCAATGTCTTTGTATTTTCTATGGTTTCTTTTTCCTTTTCCTTTTCATAGTTTATATCTCGATTTTATTCATATGGATTGGATAATTTGATTTACATATAATTCTGTACTTTGGTGGTTTTATTCCCATTGAATAGGTACTCATGGTATTGACAGCTCTTCCTTTTTACGAAATCATTAATACTGATATTGAATTATTTATTTCTTAATCCAAAATTAAATTCAAAATTAATAGTTCCAGACTTATATAATTAATGATTTTTAAAGATACTCATTTGATTATATATATATAATCAAATTATTGTATTTAAAGATAATTGTTTATCCAATAATAAATAATTACTACTAGGAATCAATGGATTCGTTTGAAAAAGTTATAATGATAATATGTTGAATTTATTTTTTAATATTTTGTATATTAGATACTATAAGAATATACTTAATAATTATTAAACATGAATAACGTATTTTATTCATAATTATAATTAAAATTTATATTATATAATATAAATTAAGCAATTTAGAGCTTCGAAATACCTAATAAATAATATATTAGTTAATTTTTTTTTTTTTTTTAAAAAAAAAAATTAAATAAAAATGTAAAATAAATATAATAAAAAAATAATGCAAATTAAATATATCCCTATCATCGACCCATTGATAAAATATATATTATTAATTGGTTAATAAAAAATTTATTTAAAAATATATATATATTTTTTTGTAATTACAAATTTTATCATGTATATTTTTTAAAATTTTTTGAATTATGTAAAAATAATGATTGGCGATATACCTACCTTGTTAAAAATTGAAATTAAATATATTAAATCAAAGTTAAAAATTTATAAATCATGAAAAGAATCTTAATTATAATACAAATTTAATTTTCATTTATATATAACAACGTAACTACTTAAAAGTGTATCTAAGGTTACAAGCAAGTTGTTGAGTCTCAACATAATAGTCTGAATCTTTGAATTTAAAATATTTTTTAATAGGATAAGAAATAATTACGACAGAACATTTATTCTCATTAATGGATTTACGAATGGATGAATTAATAGAACCAAATAGCATGAACACTACCGGGTGATCATTAAAGATGTATTCCACCAAATTGTTAATAAATGGTTCAAACAATAAATAATAACTCTTTGAGTTATTACTTATTGTTGAAATAGATTGGAAAAGAGGATTAGTAAAACAAAATTTACATAAGATTATCCCTTCATTAAGCCATCGATCCAAGTGGTGATTATTTATTGGTTTATAAGACCTTACTTTATTTTCTAAATTGGCATAAGTATTTTGTACTACCTTTTTTCATCTATAAAAACGAGTGTATTGAATATAAAGAATGTAATGGGGAAGGAACACTTTAATTGTTTGAAAATTATATATAAACAATATTTTTCTTATATTGAATATATAAGAAAAGTATTGAGTACTGATAAGACTGAGGAATCTATAAAAAAATTTAGTAATGAACTTACAAACTTTGACTTCTATTATATCTTTTAGAAAAAAGATAGTCACAAAAAGATAACGAAAATGAAAAGACACCTTCTTTTTGACATTAGGATTTACTATTCCTTATTTTTCCAGTATTTACATGTTAAAGGAATTAAATGCATGAAACAAAGTATCTTATAGTGTATGTTATTCGTTTTTTCGATTCAATTTTTTCATCAAATGAAATTAAACAGATTATTCTTGAAAATGATATTGGGAAAATCCTTCCCGAAGATATGAAAATAATTATTCCTGATTCTTCTCCAAAACCCACTCTAGAATCCATCCTATCTCAGGGAAAGGAACCAAGAGAAGAAATCATTAACATTATCAATGGTATGATCAACAGTTATCTCACACCAGATTCTTTGTATTGTGATCGTCCTTCACATGATGATAGAAACACCAAATTTTATACTTATTTATGCATGGCAAAAGTGTTTTTAGATTTCAATTGTAGTAGTACTACTTAAGCAATTGAATTGATTGTTTCCCATGTTCCATATACCAAACAATAATTATGTAAAAATATTAAAATTTAAAACTGAGAGTTGAAAAATAATAAATAAAATAATAAATAAATAAAAAAATATTATATTTATAATAGAATATTATTTAGTAATATCATATTGCAGTTATGATAGCTTATTTAACAATAATAAAAATTTTTTATTGCATTTTAAAAGGATAAGAATTAATTTAATATATTTAAAAGATCTTTTTAAATATTTTATTTTAAATAATATGTAATAAAAACTATTACTTGAATTATAAAATATAATTATAGTACTAAATAAAAAAAAAAAAAATAGAAAAAACATATACTCTATTTATTTATTTAATTATGTTATAAATTATAGGATAAATTTTGATATTCTTATTTATATATTTATATATATAAATTTTTTTAAATTAAATTTTATAGTATAAAAATATAATATATTAATAATGTTTTTCGAATTTCTGAAATATATAAAAAGTTTCGTATTTAATGTTTAAAATTAATTAAAAAAAAATTTTTTTTTTTTTTTTTCAAAATTTATAAAATTACATTAATTTATATATTAATACTTTGTTTATAAATACAATTTCAAATTTCGAATTAGAATTAATTTAGTTCTTATTTCATTAATATAATAAAATAGATTTAATAATTTAGAAAATTTTTTATACAATAAGTAATAATAATAAAAAATAAAAATAAAAATAAAATAAAATAAAATAAAATAAAATAAATAAATAAACAAATAAAACAACAACAACTAATATATAAGTATATAAGTATATTAAATTAATTAAATTGAATAAGATAAATATAAAGTAATAATAATAAAAATGGAAACAATTTCGGAAAATTGGCTCGATATAATTACCAATGAATTTGATATAAGAGATTCTAGAGAGAAAAATTGCATTCCTTTAGTCAATAAAAGTAACATATAAATTAAAGCCAATATATTTATTAAACAAAAATAAATTCTTAATAATATATCCATAATTACATAATTATTTTATATTTTAAATATATTGATATTGTTATTAATTAAAGTTCAAGAATTACAAAGATATGAATTAGAAAATCAAAATGATAAAGAAGAAATTAATCAATTGAAAGATAATATTGAAAAGTTATATATTTCATTAGGTAAAAAACAATCTGAAATTGAAGAACAAAAAGATATGAATAAAAGTTTACTTGATGAAATGAAGGAGAAAACAAACACAATTAATCAACTAGAAATTATGTAATTATAAATTTTATAACCAGTAAAACTAAAAATAATAATAATAATAATAGTAATTATTTTTTTTATTATTCTTTTATATTTTTAACTTATATAAATATTTTATTCTAAAGGAAAAAAAATCAAGAGGAAGAAATAAATAAATTAAATCAAAAAGATATTGATAATCAAAATCTTATTGATAAAAAAAATGACGTAATTCAAGTAATAATTAATATTATGAACTTTTTTTTTTTTTTTTTTTTTTTTTTTTTTTTTTTTTTTATATTTTATTTTTTTTATTTTACTATTCAAAATACCTTAATATTAACATTAAAATACATAAATATTGTATATTAAAGGTATTACAAGACGAACTTTTAGCCATAAAATTAGAATTAAATAAATTAGAAGAAAAAAATGAGAAATTAAAAAATGATAATGAAATATGGATAAAAAAATTAAAGGACCAAGCAAATAAATTTGCACAACTTTTAAATGACCAAAATGCAGGTATAGATGAATCGAAAAAACCAAACTTTCAACCGTAATATTTCTTAATAAATATAAATAATTTTTTTTTTTTTAAAAAAAATTTCTATACTGTAAATTATTTAAAAAAAAAAAAAAAAACAACTTAAATATGTTATTTTAATTGAATTAATTATTTTTATTTCAAAAATTCATATACAGTAAATCTGATATCAATTTTAAAAGTCAAGAGTAATAATAATAAATATGAAAAATATTAAGATATTAAACAAATAATAAAATAATAATAATAATAATAATTAATTATTTTATTTAATATATAATTCATGTAAAGTGTATTTGGTACGGTTTCTATTCCAAAAGTTACTTCAAAAATTCCACTTAATCTTTATAATAAAATTATAACTGGGGGTAATGTGAATTGTGTGGAATTAAGTATTGACGGTAAACAGGTATTATATAATATAATAATTCAACTTTATCAAAATATATTTTTTATAAATATAAATTTTATTATTAATAATTATATAAAGTAAATTTTTTATAATTACTAATAATAAAAATAATAAATATATACTATTGTATAAAATATTATTATTATAGATAGCAGTTGGTATTGATAAAAATATAAATGTATATGAAACAGAATCAGGTATAAATATATAAATATATATATATATATTAAAAAAAATATCATTATTAATATTAGTTATTATATATTAATATATGTTATTTATATAAATGGTATAATTATTATATATATTATTTAATAAAAAGGCCGACCAAAATTAGTCTTATCAGGTTTAGTGAAAGAGGTCACATCTATTGATTACAATTTTAAGAATGATTTAATATTAGGTACATCTTTCGATAAATCAATAAAAATTTGGAATATTAATGGTTCATCAAAAGTGAGTATATAATAAAGTATAATAAATAAATAAATAAATAAATAAATAAATAAATAAATAAATAAATAAATAAATAAATAAATAAATAAATAAATAAATAAATAAATAAATAAATAAATAAATAAATAAATAAATAAATAAATAAATAAATAAATAAATAAATAAATAAATAAATAAATAATAAATTTGTAAACTTGATTTGCTATATATATATATATATATATATATATATGAATTATATAAAGGATGTATTAACTGGTCATACAAATAAAGTTAGTTCAGCAAAATTTACTATAGATAATGACATTGTAAGTTTATATATATATATATTATTATTATTATTATTATTATTATTATTAATATAATTATTAATATAATTATAAAAGATATCATGTTCCCAAGATCGAACAGTGAAATTATGGAGTTTAAACACTGGTTCATGTAATTGTTATATACAACTATATATTATTATAATTAGTAGAAAAAAAGCTTATTTATTTTTTTATAAATTTTTATATTTCATTATATATATAATTAATGGTTATTAATATTATACTTATTAAAAAAAAATAAAAATAAATAAAATATAATATAATAAAACAAACAACAACGAAAAAAAAAAAAAAAAAAAAAAGGCGTTAATTCAATATTTACACATTCTAGCTGTAATGATCTAGATTTACTAAATAATTCAGGGTAATGATTATTAATTAGTGATAAATTAAATTAAATTATTTTATTTTTTTTTTTTTATTCATTCTGTGCTCTATATTTGTTTCAATTATTTTATTTTATTTTATTTAATCTGTACTTTATATTTCAACTATTTATTTTATTTCTATTTATTTATTTATTATTTTTATTATTTCAATATTAAATATTAATATATTATATATATAAATCAAACCAAAACAAAAAAAAAAAAAAAAAAAAAAAAAAAAAAAAAAAACAAACAAAAAAAAAGCACAATGGTTGTAACTGCTCATTTAGATAATAGCTTAAAAATTTGGGATATGCATAATAAAAAGTTAATTCAAGAAGTTAGTTCTATTCATTCATCTGCTGTTATATCGGTTCAAGTATCACCAGGTATATATATGCAATAAAATTTTCATATATAAATTAATAATTTTACAATATCTAATAAATCATATATATTAGCCCAAAATGAAATATTATCTTTATCAAGAGATAATACTATAAAAACAATTGATATTCGAATGTATAAAAATCTTTTAACCTTTAGGTAAAAATAATAGTTTATTTTTTATTTATTATTATTATTTATTTATTTTTTTTTTATATCTTTAATATATTTAATATATATAATATTTTAAATTTTGTTTTTATTTTTTATTTTTTATTATTATTTATTTTTTTTTTTTTATATCTATAATATATTTAATATATTAAATAATAGTTTATTTTTTATTTATTATTATTTATTTATTTATTTTTTTTTTTTTTTATATATCTTTAATATATTTAATATATATAATATTTTAAATTTTGTTTTTAACTCTTTTTTTTTTTTTTTTTTTTTTTTTTTTTTTTTTTTTTTTTTTTTTTTAAAAAAAAAAAAAAAACAAATAAAATAGAGATGATAATTTAAGAATAGCCAACAATAACCAAAATTCATGCTATAGGTAAATCTAAAGCATATAAAAATTATTAATAAATATTATGAAATTATTTGTAGAGTAACCTTTTTATTAATTTATTAATTTATTAATTTGTTTATTATAATTATAAAAAAGTGCTGATGGTAAATATGTCGTTTGTGGATCTGGTAATGGTTCAATATTTTTCTTTAATACGTATACTAATAAGAAAGAAAAAATAATAAAACAAAGCAGGTAATAATAATAATATATTAAAATAATAATAATAATAATAATAATAATTATAATAATAATAAGTATTATTATTATTAATATTAATATTATTATTATTATTATTTCTAATTAAAAAAAAAAAAAATTATTATAATAATGAAGTTCACCAATAATTAAAGTTAAATGGGATCCATTTGGTAAAAATCATTTATATACTACTGAGTTTAAGAATAATATCATATATGAATGGAGTGATAAAAAGCCTTTATCAAGTGAATGGATAGATGTTTAAAATAAATAAATATATAAGTAAATTATTAACTTAATAAATAAGTTATTAAATAAATAAAATAAAATAAAGTTAAAATAAATATATACTAAATTTTTATATAAATAAGTATTAATGGTGGGCTATTAAATAAATAAAATAAAATGAATAAATATATATATATAACTAAATTTATATATAAATAAATATTAATAAGCTATTAAATAAATAAAATAAAATAAGATGTATATATATATATATATAACTAAATTTATATATAAATAAATACTAATAAGCACACATAAAATGAATAATTTAAATATATATATAAATATTTCAAAAATTTTTCAAATTTTTTTTTTTTATAAAATAAATTTTTATTTTTATTATATATAATTATTTTTTGATTTTTTTGAATAAAATTTAATGTAATAAATATATTTATTAAATATGTATTATGATTATTTATAAATTATCATTTTATATATATTTTAAATTAAAAAATATATAGAGATATCAGTAATTGTTAAATTATTAAATTATTACTTAAATAAGATATAAATGATAGTAAAAAAAAAAAAATAAAAAATAATAAAATAAAATAAAATAAATATTAAAAATAATAAATATTACTAAGAATTATATATATTAAAAAAAAAAAAATAATAATAATAATAAAATATTTTATTATTATTATTTTTTTTTTTTTTCAGATAAAAAAGTTAGATTTACTCATATATATCTTTTATGAAACTATTATTTATTACTTTTTGTTTTTCATTAGTTTTAGTTTAAGAAATTAATTTGTTGATTTTCAACAGTTTCTTCACTGTCATATTTTTTTTCATCACTATCATACTTTTCATAGGCTTCAATTATATCATTATCTAATTCATATGGTTGATTATTTAATATATTTGTAGTTCTGAGTTCCTCAGCCATCTGTGAGGTATCTTTTAAATAATCAGCAAGTGAATTAATTTCTTCGACACTAGACTTTTGGTAATTCTCTAAAGATTGTTTAGTTTCCTTTAAATATTCAGCTATAGAAGAGATTTCTTTATTAACTGAAGAGTTGCTAGCATTTGGTAATGATTCAATTGAAGCAGCAGCTGAAGCTATTTCTTTTAAATAGTCAGTAATAGAGTTCATTTCATTACGCATATTTGTAATTGTTTCACCTAATTCTTGATTTTTTCTTTTTTCATTTTCCAATTCAGCTAATAAAGCAGGATCACTGTTTTGAGTTTGAACATTCATTTCTGCTATTTGAGATTGTAATTGCTTAATTATTAAATCCTTTTCATTAATAACTGCTTCATAATTATTGTCATTATTATCATTAATACTTCTAGTTTGAATATTATCATCCTTGTTATTTCATTAATTACAAATAAAAAAAAAAAAAAAGAAAAAATTTTTTATATTAATATATTTATACTATTTTAATTTTTAAAATTTTGTTATATATTGTTAATATTTACTGAAATAGGAAGTTGTTCAAAGCTTGTACTATATGTTAAATCCTATTTATATTAATTTATTAATATGTATAAATTTAATATATTTTATTGAAAAAAAATTTTTTTTGAAAATTTTAAAATAATATTTCATAAAATGATATTTACAATAATTTGACGATTCATGGTAGCTAATTTATTACGGTATTGATCAACTTCAGATTCTTTTTGTACAAGTTGTTTCTTTAAGTTATTAATTTCATCATTACTGCTTAAGGTTAAAACCTATTTTATATAACAATTAATATTATAAATTTCATATTTATTTATTTTATAGTTAATAATTTATATAATATATATTACAGATAATTTTTGGTTAAGGTCAACAACCTTGTTTTGGAAGCTACCTTGTTCTTTTTGAGCAAGTTCCTCCTTTAAGTTGTTAATTTCTTCATTACTGTTTAATGTTAAAACCTGGTTTATATGAAAATATATATATATATATAAAATTTATTCAAAAATATAATTTTAATATATTATAATTATATATATATATAATTAATATAATTTTAATATATTTCAATTATATATAAATAATAATTTTAATATATTTCAATTATATATATAATTATAATATAATTTTTATTTATTGTTTATTAAAACTTACAGCTAATTTTTGATTGAGATCAACAACCTTGTTTTGGAAGCTACCTTGTTCTTTTTGAGCAAGTTCTTTCTTTAAGTTGTTAATTTCTTCATTACTGCTTAAAGTTAAAACCTATATTAATATATAATTTTATATTAATATATATATTTATATATTGTTTAATAAATAAATAAATAAATAAATAAATAAATAAATAAATAAATAAATAAATAAGTAAATAAATAAATAAATAAATAAATAAATAAATAAATAAATAAATAAATAAATAAATAAATAAAAATAAATAAATAAATGAATAAATAAATAAATAAATAAATAAATAAATAAATAAATAATTCTTGTTATTATTGTATTATTATCTTTTTTATATTTGTTTAAACTTACAGCTAAATTTTGGTTGAGATCAACAACCTTATTCTTGAAATCACTTTGTTCTTTTTGAGCAAGTTCTTTCTTTAGGTTGTTAATTTCTTCATTATCATTTAAAGTTAAGACCTAAATATTTGATTATATATATAAATATATTTTTATTTAAATATATATTATTATATAAATATTTATATTATGCTTAATTGTTATATATATATATATGTATATATTTTTTTTTGTTTATTATAAACTTACAGCTAATCTTTGGTTAAGATCAACAACCTTGTTTTGGAAGCTACCTTGTTCTTTTTGAGCAAGTTCCTTCTTTAAGTTGTTAATTTCTTCATTGCTGTTTAAGGTTAAAACCTATATTATAACATATATATTATAAGTAATAATTAATATATATAGTTAAAAATATACATATATATGTAAATAATGGGTATTTATTAATAATATTATCATCTTTCTTTTGTTTAGTCTTTACTTACAGCTAACTTTTGGTTGAGATCAACAACCTTATTCTTGAAATCGCCTTGTTCTTTTTGAGCAAGTTCCTTCTTTAAGCTGTTGATTTCTTCATTACTGTTTAATGTTAAAACCTAATATTTATATTATATATATTTATTATTAATTTTATTATTGATAATAAAATATTATCATTAAATAATATTTTAATTAAAAAATTTATTCATTTATTTTTATATATATATATTATTTTTTTTTACAGATAATTTTTGGTTGAGATCAACAACTTGGTTTTGAAGTTTATGGATGTAGTCACTACTGTAATTTCCTGACTCAGGATTCTTTGGACTTTCATTAAATTCTAAAGTTAATTTCTACATATATAAATAATATTATTAATTATAAGTTTATATTTAAAAACTTTTATTTAAAGAAAAGAATTTTATACAAAAAAAAAAAAAAAAAAAAAAAAAAAAAGAAAAAGAAAAAAATAACAATTTTTATAGTTACAGCTAATCTACTGTTTAAATCAACAGCAAGATCACGGAAGTGATCAATTTGGCTTTGATTTTCGTAAACAATAGTGTTAACAACTTCTGGAGCACTTCTTTCTTGAGAAATAATATTATTATTTTGAATTTGAGCTTTCAAATTTTCATTTTCAACAAGTAATTCCTAATTTTTAAATTTTATATATACAAATATAAAATTTAATATATATATATATATATAATTATAAATTAATAATTAAATATTTAGAAATTTACAGAAATCTTAGAGTTCAAGTCAAGAACTAGACTTTTATAATATTCATATCTTTCAGAATCGGTGACTTCATCATTATTTACTGGCTCGTTTACATTATTCATTTCTAAACTTAAAACCTATTTTATTTATTTATTTATTAAAATTATTATTTTTTAATTATTATTATTATTATTATTGTTATTAATTATACATATATATATAAAAACATACAGCTAATCTAGTATTTAAGTTGGCAGCCATTCTTTGGTAATATTCAATCTTTTCATTAGAATTCAAAATTTCATTTTCCTTTTTAAGTAATACTTCGTTTTTGAAATCATTAAGTTCTAAAGTTAATTTCTATTGTTTTTTTTTAATATATATAAAATAAACAAAATGAAGAATTCAGTATTATATTATGTATATATAAAATCAAAATTTGGATATATTTAATATTAAATAAATAATAAATATATAATATTATGAATAGTATAAATATATATAAACATACTGCTAAATTTGAATTTAAGGAGACTGCTTGATTTCTATAGAAATCAATTATTGATTCATCTTCGTAAGTTTCACCGTTAACAACTTCATTGAATTTATTAACTTTAAGTGAATCAATATCTAAAGAAAGCATCTAAATATTATTATCATATTATATTTATATATTTGTATCATGAATGTTAATCATAATTATATTATCAAAAACAAAAACAAAACAAAGACAAAACAAACAAAAAAAAAATTAAAATTACTAATTATATTAATTAGAATACATACGGCAACTCTATTATTAAGATCAACAGCCATTTTTCTATAGTATTCAATCTTTGAATCATCATCAAATGAAGAAATTGAAATTGGAACTGGAACTTCGCGAATAACTTCACGAACAACTTCACGAGTGATTGGTACTTCACGAACAACTAGTTCTTGAGATATATTTTCACCATTCACTAATTTAGCTATAAGCATTTTCTTTTCATTTTGAAGATCATTAATTTCAAGAGTGAATTTCTATTATTATTATTATATATAATTTATATAATATTAAACAATAATTTATAAATAATAATAGTATATATATATATTTGATTGTTAGTTATGTTATATATTTTATTTTTTAATATATTTTATTTTTTTTCCCTATTCATATCATTATTATTTATGGTATAATAATACTTACAGCAACTCTGCTATTTAAATCTGAACAATAAGCAATTAAATCCTTATTCTTTTCAATTAAAAGTTCATTTTCATGATTTTTATCCCAAATTCTTTGAAGGAAATCACCAACATAATCCATCATCTGGTTGTATATTTGGTTAGTGAAATCGCGGAAGTAAACAGCATCTTGTCTATTTAAGCGAATTTCTTCATTCTTACTTCTTAATTGATCATTAATATTAGTAGTTAAAGTCTACATTATTTTTTAAATTAAAAATATCAGAAAAAAAAAAAATAAATAAAATTTTTTTTCTTGTTATTAAATATATTATTATTATTATAATTTTTAAACATATAAATAAATAGATCTTTTATGATCATTTACCAATAAGTTACTATTAATAGCAGCCCATTTACTTTGTAGGTTAGTAATAGTTTCCATTAAACTATTAACAGTACTTTTATTAAAGTTTTCTTTTTCATTCGTTAAAAGAGTAAGAATTGAAAGATTACTGTTTAATTCAGCAGCAGTCTTTCTCAACTTTTCAATTTGTGATTCTTTTTCTTCAATAATTCTATTCTTGAGATTGATTTCTAAATCAAATAATAAAGAAAGGTTCTGTTTTATGTTTTATTGCATTATAATTGTATGAATATAATTGTATGAATATATTTACATGAATAAAAATAAATAAATATATATATATTTTTGAAAGTATAATATTATATATATACACAAGAATAAAAAAATATAAATTAACAAATATATAAAATTTATATAATAATTTTATATATATATATAATGATATAATGAATTCTTACGGCTAATTGATTATTTAATCTTGCTGAACGTTCAGTTATATCACTAATTTTTTGTTCTTGATTCTTTATTGTAACATTCTTGTACTTTATTTCAGTATCAAATAATAACGTAACATTCTACAATATATAAAAAGTATAATTTATTAATTCAATCATATTAAATTTATATAAAGATATTATAAATATTTTATTATTTCTTATTAGAAGATTATTATAAAATTTTAATATTATTATTAAATAAATTATTATTTACAGCTAAATTATGATTTAATGTAACCAAATCGTGTTTATATTTTTCTAAAACATCATTAGAAACTTCTGGAATATTGAAGTTATTTGATTCATTATTAACAAGCTTTAATATATATATATATATTTTTTTTTTAAAAAAAAAAGATATAAATATTAATTACTCCAATTTTAACAGAATCTTTTTAAAATATTCAAATTAAAGAATAAAAAAAAGAAAAATATATATATATATTACTAATTCTCTATTTTGAGTTTCTAATTCTCCAACTAATGGCTTTTGTTCTAAGACATTAGTTAATTCTCTAATTTGGTTCTTTAAATCTTCAATTTCAATTTCTTTTGAGTTTTGAGCTTCTTCTAATAAAGCATCTTTTTGTTGAATAGTATTTTCGTATTCAGTAATTTTTTCATTAATAGTAATAGCAGCTCTCTATAAAAATCAAAAATTTTTTTATTTTAATATATATATTTATAGATTATATTTTCTTTAATTATTACATATATTATATATATTATATATTTTATTTTATTTTATTTTATTTTGTTTATATATTTACGTTTAATTGTTGTAAAATATGACTTAAAGATTGAATAGAATTTGTCATATTTTCCTTTTGGAAGTCTGGAGATTCTCTGAAATCATCTAATTGTAATACTACCCTCTAATAAACATAAATAAATATTTAAAATATTTATTAAAAAAGTAATTTTTTAAATTTAAAATATTAATCTTGTTAAATGTTCTATAATAAAAAAAAAAATATTACAGCGAGTTGACTATTTAATCTAGAAGTAGTATCAGCAATAACATCGATTTGATTTTTTTCATCGTTGAAAGTTCTTTCATCAAATCTATCATGTTCGAAATTTTCAATGAAATTCTATTTTTTTTTTTTTTTTTTTTAAAAAAAATTATTATTTTAATATATAAAGTAATATTTATATAATGAATTTGGTTATTAGTTAGTTTCGGATTATTTTAATAATATTTATTCTTTATATATGTATATATGTATAATTTAATTCTTTACGTTAAGCTGACTGTTTAAGTTTGCAGCTAATTCAACGAGACATTCAGTTCTGTCATGTTGAGAATCCAGAAATTCACTATTTGATTTGATCATTTCATTATATTCTGAAGAAAACTTCATTAAATAGGTTTCCATTTTTCCTAATAATGGAGTCAAATATTGGTCATTGAATTCAAGTAATTTATCCTATTTCAAATATTATATATTTATTATGATAAATATTATTATAGATATATTTTATTTTTATTAATTACATATGCATTATATATAATAGTTACTTCAGCAGAAACTTCATTCAATTTGTTTAAAATTTCTTGATCAGAAGTTAATTCCTATTTATTTTAATTAATTTATAAAAAATATTTAAAAGATAACAATTTAATTAATAATTATATTCATAATAACAATTATAACAATAATAATACCAGTAATAATAATTATAACAACAATAATAATATATTTATATATATTACTATTATTATTAATTTAATATCTTACTTGAATTCTAGCCTTTAAATTATTAATTTCTTCAGTTTGTTGATTGAGAACTCTTGAGCTTCTTTTTGAGAATTCATTTAAAGATTTCTTGGCAGATAGAACACCTTTTATAAAAATATTTTTAAAAATATTTTTTTAAAAAATAATTTAGTATTAATTTTTTTTTTCCCTTTATTATTATTATTATTATTGTTGTTATACTTTATTATTTAATTTTTATATGAACAGAAATAAAATTTTAAAAATTTATTATTATTATTATTAATTATAATTAATTACCGATGACACCGAGCTTTGGTTTTTGTAAAAGATTATCAGATTTTGATTTTGTTGGATGACTTTTTGATCTACTTCTATTATCAATTGAAACTGAACTTCTCTTAACATGACCAGCTGCTTTAGTAACTGGATATTGACCAAGACTATTTCTTTTATTGGAATTATTCATGCCTTGGGCATTAACTTGCTTGTTTTCTTTGGTTGGTTTCTTAGTATCATCATTTAATAATGATTTTGGAATAAGACTATAAGCAGAGAGTGAAGCTTTTGGTTTTTGATTTTCTAAAGTTGGGATATTAGAACTATAATTCTTTGGAGTAACAAGTTGACTAGTGTGTCCTTGGTTATTATAAAGAGATTTTCTTTGTGTAAAAGACTTTATTTGTATATTAACATATATTTTATATTTTTTATTATATATTATAAATTTTTTAAAAAAAAAAAATTTATAAATAAAAAATATATTAATAAAATTAAATAAAAAATAATAATAATAATAATAATTATTATTATATTCTAATTTTTTTTTTTTTTTTTTTTTTTTTTTTTTTTTTTATTCTATACCTTTTTAGATGTATTTCCATAATTAGTAGTTTTATTTAATATATTGGAAGTATCGACCATATTACCATTGTATTTTTCATGGTATTCAAAATTCTTGTTATGTGACATATCATATGAACCAGAAGTACCACCAGTTTTACTATTTATATAATTGTCTATATTTTGATAAATACTACTTTGAGCTTGGTAAGCGGAAGTGGCGGCTTTTCTTTCTGGTTTGAATTTAGTTTCTGGATACATTTTTATTTAAATATTTTATTCTTTTTTTATTTTTCTTTTAATTAAATTATCAAATGAGTTTCTACTAAATATATATGAATAATATTATAAATATTAATAAAATTTAATATTTTCTTAATATTTTTTTTTCTTTCTCAATTATATGAATATTTTCGTCTATATTAACAATTCTTAATATTTAGTTATATATTTCTATTTATTTAGTTATATATACAAGAATAATATAAGCTATTTTTATAATTTAAAGGTAATTATATAATTTTTTTTTTTTTTTTTTATTTTATTTTATTTTTAAATTATTGAAAAAATAATATTTAATACTTTATTAATTGTCAAAACTATATAAAATTGAAATATTACAAGCTTAAAAACATATATTTTTAGAGTAAATTATATTTTTAAAATTTTTTTGCTTATTAAGTAATTAAAATATTTAATAATATTTACCTTCTTTTTTAAAATAATATAATAAATTTTAATACTTATTATTATTATTATTATTATTATTATTAAATGACTATTATATATATTAATAATAATAATTGCTTTTTATTTAAAAATGAATGTTTTTGTTTTAAATAAAAAGTATTTATATATATATATATATATGATTTTTTCTATCTTCAACTATTGCTTCACTAATTTTCTATTATATATTATATCTTTCTTTTAAAAATATCTTTAATATTTTTATTTGGAACTTTTTATATTTAGAGAAAGAATACAAAATAAAAAAAAAAAAAAAAAGGAAAAAGAAAAAAGAAAAATAAGAAAAAAAAATATCTTTAATATTTTTATTTGGAACTTTTTATATTTAGAGAAAGAATACAAAATAAAAAAAAAAAAAAAAAGGAAAAAGAAAAAAGAAAAATAAGAAAAAAAAATAACTTTATTATTATTATTACTATACAATAAATAATAAAATATAATTATTATTTTTATTTTATTAGTATTAAATTATCGAATTTTTATTATTGATTGATAAATAATGTTAATATATTTAATATATATATTTTAAATGAAATAATTGGAACCACCTTTTATATATATATATTTTATATAATAGAATAAATAAATAATATTATAAATAATAAATTTAATAATTATAAATTATAATATAAATATTTACTATATTTATTTTTATATTTAATATAATTAATAAAAAAATTTTTTTAAAAATTTCAAATAAAAATAAAAATAAAGATTTCTCTGTTTAAATTGAATTCTATTAATATTCAAATTTAATATAAATAATATATATAATTTATATTAGTTATATTAGTACTTTCATTATATTATAATATATTATATAAATAGTGTGTGTTACCAAAATAATTGAATTTTTCATAATTGCATATATTAATATATAATTTAATTTATTATATTGTTTTTATTAGAATTAAGAACAGGAAATAAAAACTAAATACCAAAATTATGAATATTTGATTTATATATATTTTAATTAAATATATATATAATAAAAAAGAGTATTTATTAATAAATAATAAATAATAAATAAATAAATAAATAATAAATAATAAATAATTAAATAATAAATAATAGATAATAAATAATAAATAAGAATCATAATAATATTAACTATTATTTAATTGAAAAAAGTGCCCTTTCAGATTAATTACTGCTTTAATGAATAATTTAAAAAAGCTCCCTTTTTAATTCATTATTATATCAATGAATCATATTATTACCACAGATTAATAATTATATTCTACTAAAATTCCAATAATTAGATTATTATTATCCTATTATTTATGCTATTATATATATTATTTTATTTTATTACTATTATAATTACATTTGATATTTTTTTTTTTTTATTTTGTTTAATTTAAAATATAAAATTATTATAAATTAATAAATAAATAAAATTATTATAAATTAATAAATAAATAAAATTATTATAAATTAATAAATAAATAAATAAACTAATAATTATATATGGTAAATTGATTGTGTAATATTATTATTTTTTTTTATGAATATATAAATATATTATTTTTACGGTCTGTCAGTCTTTATAAGCTTTAAAAAAAAAAAAATTATAAAACATGAAAAATTTAATATAATTTCAATAATAATAATTAGAAATAATTAATATAATAAAATATATTGTGTTCATTTATTAAATATTAATTGTTTCCTAAAATATGAAATCTATTTGAGATGATTAAAAAAAAAAAAATTTAATTAATAAAAGAATTTCTATTTTTAGAAATTTAAGGATAATAAAAATTATTGTAAACAAACATTTCATTTCTATTTTATTTAAATATCAATTTCAAAAATATATATATATTTATTATTTCAACCGTTGACGGAAATTTATTATTATTAAGATAATGTACTAATAAAATAAATTTAAAATTTATATATTGTAATGTATAGTGTTTTTTTATATATATATATTTCTTTTAAAATATATAATATTTTTAATTAATAGTTTTAAAAATTTTATGTAAATATATATATATAATAGAAAAAAAAAACTTTAAATTATAATATTTTTAATTTACTAAAAATTTTAATACTTATTTTCAATGTTTTTCTATATATAGTTAATAATATTATATATATAATAAAGTTTAAATACTTCTGAAGAAAATGGAATTATTTTGAAGATGAATGTATTACAATTATTGAAAATTATGAAATAATAATATGTATAAAAAATCTTAATAATAATTAAAAAACTTTTTCTTAAAACTAAAATGAATAATTAAAATTTAAATTATGAATATATATTTTTTAAAATTAATACAATAATTTTTTGTATATAGAATAAAACTAATACCAATAAATTATTGAAATATGCTAATATTTGAATAGAATAAAAAGATAATGTATATTAATAAAAGTTAAATTAGAAATAATAAATATATAAAATAAGGAATTTAAATTAAAATTTTAGCTTTTTCAACTCCAAAAAACTTCAACCAATTTGTTATTTCAATCATATAAAGTAAATATTAATAACTTTGAATAAATATTTCACTGACATTAATTTTTTTTATTTTATAATAATTTAAAGTAAATATCAATAATTTAAGCAAATATTATAATTATCATTCCTTAAAATTAATTTTTTTTTTTGAAAATCAAACGTAAAAATATATATATATATTAACTTATAGAGAAATTCATAGTAATATTAATGTACATTTATTGAAAATTATAAAAAAAATAAAAGAAAAAGAATAATAAAAAATATATATAATAAATATTTCTGTTATATAATAATTTAATATATATATATATATATATAAACTAAATAAGAATAATTACTAACCTATTAAAAAATTTCAGAATAATAGTTGTAAAATTAAAAACTATAAATATAGCTTTAAAAATATATGTATATATATATAGTTTTAAACGAAAAAAAAAAAAAAATTTAAAAAGAAATCAAAAAATATATGTATAGTTTTAAAACAATAAAAAATAAAAAAAAAAAACAAAAAAAAATTAGAAAAAAAAAAAAAAAATATATATATATATATATATAGTTTTAAAACAAAACAAAACAAAACAAAACAAAACAAAAAAAAAAAAAAAAAAATTAAAATAAATATTAATAATATTACTAATGCTAAAAATATATATATATAACTAAATAATAATCAAAAAAATACAATACACCAAAATAAAAAAAGTTCATTTTTTATTATTATTATCGTTAACATTATTTATTTATTTATTTATTTGTTATTTTATTTCTTATTTTAAATTGTTTTTATTAATAAATATTATCATAAATAAATTAATTTTTTAAAATAGAGAAGTCTAATATTTTTAATTATTACTACTATTAAACCATTATATATTATAATATATAAATTAATTCCTCTTTCTTAAATTATAAAATTAAATTAAACAAAAGGAACATTAATAAGTTATTTCTTTAATAAAAGGGATTATTATATATAAACATATATATATAAAATTATATTTATATATTTATATATATGATATGGGTATTTTATATATCTAAATTACAGCTATTCTGCATTTACAACTCATTAGATAATTTTTTTTTTTTTTTTAATTTTAGTATTTGTTGTAAATTAACTTAGAATTCACAACCAATACTAACTAAATCTTCATAACTTGGCTTCTTACTACGAGGTAAATTGTTTAAACTTGTAGTAGATGAACCAGCATAAGCACCAGCATATAATTGAGTATTTTTCTTCTTTTTTAAAACAAAGTATGTAACAACTGAAGCAGAAAGGGTAGCAAGAACAACACCACCAATGGCAGCAGGAAGAATTATATTAAGACTACCATTATTATTATTTTCTTCAGTAGCAGATTTATCAGTTGATAAAATGGCCGTTGAATTTTTTACATTTTTTCCGTTTAGGGAATTTTCAAATTTAGATAATTGATCTAATACATTATCTAAGTCTGCTTCATAGTTTGCTATATTTATTAATTATTTATATTAGAATAAATATTATGAAATTAGTAAAGAAAAAAAAAAAATTAAAAATATACATTAAATCTTTATAATATAATTATTATTATTGTTATTGTTATTATAATTATTTATTTAATCATTTATTTTAATTAGTAGTAATTCTATTTTTAATAAAATCATTTTATATATTATTTACTGCTATTGTCATTTTTTTTTATTAATATCCTATTATTTATAATTTTTTCATATAATTTAATATTATTTATTATTTATCAATACTATTATTATCAGTAGCAATATCAATAATCAATTTTATTATTTTAATTTTATTTTTAATTTAATAATTTTAAATGTTTAAATTCTTAATACTCATACTCTCAATATTTTTTGAAACATAAGTTAATTTTATATGATATAATTATGAATTTAAAATCTTACTAGTATGACCACAAACCAAGTTATATAATAAAATAATAGAAAAGATTAATAAAATATTTCTCATTTTGATATTTAAAGGATTTTCTAAAATTATATTAAAAAATAAAAGTATATTATATTATTATTATTTGATTAAATTTTTATTTTATTATATAATAATAATATAAATTAATATAAATATATAAATAATATAATTAAAATATAACAAAAAAAATTTTTTTTCTTTAAATAAAAATTATTATAAATATTAATATTATTATTGTTTAAATTTATTTTGTATTATATACTAAGTTGTTAATATTATAATATGAATAACTTATTTGATGAATTATTTGTTTATAATATTTTATTTATTAATTCCTTTAAATGAAATTATTATTCAATTTCTTTAATATAATATATTTGAATATATTTTAAATATTTCAACTTTATCCAAACATTTCTGCTCAACACAAAATATTTGATAATTTTCATTTCCAAAATTTATTAGTAAAAAAATAAAAAAAACATTAATTCTGACAAAATTTTAATGCCTAAAATGTTCCAATATTCTGATCATTATCTTTTTTTTGCATATACTATATGTAGTATAAATCATATCTTTTTTTTTTTTTTTTTTTTTTTTTTATTAATAATTTATGAAAAAATCCATTAATATAATCCATTATTTATTTTCCAATCTCCATTTATATATATAATATGTATATATAAAATAATAATGATATAATATATAGTAATTTTTTTTTATACTTTTTCATTTAATATTTACATTTACTATATCTATAAACTTTCTTTAAGATTATAATTCTTTTTTTTTTTATATAAAAAAAAACACTTATACAAAAAAAATAAAAATAAAAAACAAAAAAGAAAAAAAAAGAAAAAAAAAAAGTAAAAATAAAAATATTTAATATATTAAAAAACTTCAAATATAGTGATTAATATAAATATATAAATGAATTGAATTATATGCATAATTCAATAATTAATTATTATATATATAATAATATAAAGATAAAAAAAAAAAAAAAAAGGTAATGGATTATTAATACATGTAATATCTTACTTTTAATTAGTTTATTTTTATTAAACAGTTTTGTTTTTATTATTATTATTAACACTTTAATTTTTTACAAACTCTTTTTATTACTAAAAATTTATAATCTATATATTTATATATACTTAATTATAATTAATTATAATTAAAACAACAAATCATGTTTTCATCAAATTGTTTTATTAGTTTTAAAATTAAATTTTGTTATTGACATTTTTATCTCCCAAAAAAATGAAAATGAAAATGAAATGTTAATTTAGAGATAAATTATCTGAAAATATATCTTATTTCTTATTTATTTATTTAAGTATTTATTTATTTCATTTCATTTATTTATTTCATTTATTTGTTTCATTTCATAACTTTTTTTTTTTTTTTTATATTTTGAAATTTATTATTTGAATATTATACATAGAAAGAAAGAAAGAAAAAAAAAAATAGTAATAATAATTAACTAGATATTGAATTAGATTAAATTTATTGTTTAATTTTTATGTATTTATTATTCATTATTATATATCTTTTACCTCCATAAAATATTTTTATAAAATTATGATAATATATAAAAATATTTCAATTTAATGAGAAAAAAAGTATAAATTTCATATTTCATTATTATAATCAGCTAATAATACTAATAATTAATAAATAATAAATAATAATTAATAATTAATAATTAATAATAATAAAATAAAAAATAATTAAAATATGTAATTATATTATTATTATTATTATTATTTGAAGTACATTATTGACTTTATACAATATAAAAATACTATATATATAAAAGTAAATAAATAAATAAATAAAAATTATTAATAATTTTTGAAGAAATATATATTATTATTATTATAACTATTTTATTTTATTTTATTTTATTTTTTTTTCTTTAATTATAACATGAATATATATTTTATATACTTTTCATTTTATTTTATTTTATTTTTTTATTTATTTATTTATTATTTTTTTTTTATATTCTCCTTGTAATACAAATATAATTTTTTTTTTATTACAAATATATATATTTTTTATATTTATTATAATTATTATTATAATTATAATTTTCTATTATTTAATATTTTATTTATTTTATTATTATTATTTTTTAATTTTAATTTATTTATTTATTATTATAATTATTAACTTTTTTTATTATTTTATTTTATTTTATTATTCTATTTATTTTTATTTATTTTTTATTTTATTTTATTTTATTTTATTTTATTTTATTTATTTATTTATTTATTTATTATTATTATTATTATTATTTTTTTTTTTTTTTTTTTTTTTTTAGTTTTTTATATGATAGTTTTATATAAAATTTTAAATATAAATAATGTAAAAAAAAAAAAAAAAAAAAAAAGAATATATATGTATATATATATTTATATATTTATATATTTCAAATTTAAATAGATAAAATTTTATGATTCATTTTTAATTTTATATATTATATATATATATATATTATTCTCTAATTAAATTTATTAAATATATTTATCTACTCATTTTATTTAATTCCATTTTGTTCTTTAAAACTATCCCAGGCTGTATTTAAAATACCAAATACAGAGGTAGCAATTAATTTATGTTCGATGGTTTCATTACTTCTTATCTATTTAAATAAAGGATATAAAATTTATTTACATATATTATTATTAATATTATCATAAATATATTTAAAAATAAACAAATATTATTCATATAATAAAAAAAAATAATAATAACAAATAAATAAAAATAAAAGTAACAACAAAAACCACCACCACCACCCGCACAATAATAAATAATAATAATAATAATAATAATAATAATAATAATAATAATAATAATAATAATAATAATAATAATAATAATAATAATAATAATAATAATAATAATAATAATAATAATAATAATAATAATAATAATAATAATAATAATAATAATAATAATAATAATAATAATAATAATAATAATAATAATAATAATAATAATAATAATAATAATAATAATAATAATAATAATAATAATAATAATAATAATAATAATAATAATAATAATAATAATAATAAATGTACCTTATCTGGATGAACTTTGGAAATAGCTTTCATATAACCAATTTTTACTTTTTGAGGTGAAATTAAATCAGCTAAATTCATATTTTTCCAATTTAATTCTGGCCATAAAACCATATCCATGGAGGCAATTAAAGCTCTAATATTATTTTCTTTTCCTTTACTCCATAACATAATCTATTTATTTATT
Organism: Neocallimastix lanati (nom. inval.); assembly: GCA_016946835.1. Taxonomy (NCBI): domain Eukaryota; kingdom Fungi; phylum Neocallimastigomycota; class Neocallimastigomycetes; order Neocallimastigales; family Neocallimastigaceae; genus Neocallimastix; species Neocallimastix lanati (nom. inval.). The sequence continues at coordinate 524,172 of JACVTC010000039.1, read as the reverse complement.
TTTATTTATTTTTTAATAACAATAATTATATATATATATATATAACATTTAATAAGTATTATTTTAATATATATTTTATTTATAATATAATATATATATTTAAATTTACCTTTTCATCAACTTGATCTTTAAGTCTAAACTTTTCATTTTCTTCTGCTTTAAGTTTTTCTTCATTCCTTTTAAGTTTTTCCATAGCTTTTTGTTGAGCATTAATAATATCTGATTGTAATTTTCTTTTTTAGATAATTATAATAAGTATTTTTTTTTAAAAAATATATATATACAGAAGATAAAAATATTTTTTTAATAAATTTTGAAGATTAGAAATTAAAATATATATAAATATAAAATTAAAAATTCTTATTTATTGTAAAATATATATTTATATAAATATATTATTAATATAAATATAATTTTTTTTTTTTTTTTATTTTTTTATATGATAAACTTACCTGTTAACTCTATTTGGTGTAGAACTGGTAGATTTTGATTTTGTTGGAACAAAGGATGGATTACCATCATTTGCTTCAACATGTAAGGCCTTTTTACAACGAGTAATGGCTTGATTAGCAATAGTATAACTACTATCTAAAGTTTGAATCTTTTGATAATCAGCTAATGCTAATTTCCATTTTTCTAAATGTTCATAGGCAGTAGCTCTACGAATTAAACTTTTAACATCCTTAGAATCCATAGATTGTACAATATTACAATCATTAACACATTCTTTATAATGACCTGTTTTAATATAAGCGATGGAACGATTATTATAAATAGGTATAAGATCACTATGACCTTGTGGTAATTCTTGTATAGCTAATGTATATTGAGAAGCTGCATCTGAAAATTGACCTTTTTTAAAGAATTCATTACCTATTTCACGATAACGTTGTGCTTGTTGTTGCTTTTCTGGAGCAACATATACATCTGATATTAAATTATTATTATTATTATTATTATTATTATTATTGGAAGGTGGAACCATCATTTGTGTACTTTCAAAACCATCTTTTGTTGGTGAAGCAATTGTAGTAGTAGAAAAGACTTCCATCAATTTATCAATATTTTGATCATGTTCATCATTAGTACTAACCATTAATGATGAAGTATTATTATTAACCGGTGATAAATTTGTCATTTCTAAATGTCTATATCTTACAAAGTCATCTGGATTATTATAGACACTACTGACACTACTATTATCACTACTATTAGCACTTTCCCTAACCTTCTTTTTTGGTTTAGCTTGAACAACATTTTCAGAAAGATTATTCTTTGATTCATTTTTATTATCATCTTTAGATGGTTCCGTATTTTCTTTTGGTTTTGTTGTTATATCATTGATTGAATCCATAATATCTGGTGAGGCATCATCATCATTAATTTCAACATGCTTATATCTAGTAAAGTCTTCCGGATTAGGAAGAAGAATATCATCATCATCTTCATCTCCATCTTCTTGATAATAATATTCAACAGAAAAACGTTTATTTCTAAATTCATCTTCATTTTTCTTTTGCTTATCCTTTGTAGTTGTTTTATCATTTTGTTTAGGACTCTTTGATTCATTTACTTTCTCGTTACTAGAAGAATTTTCACTATTGAATTCCGAATTAACTAAAGAATTAAGTTTATCTCTAGATTGTTTGAAAATACCTGAAGCTTTATGATA